>CM076571.1:181655530-181753030 GCA_034641835.2 Pinus albicaulis | reverse complement strand
TGGAACTTTTCACCGACCAATTTGACTCTTATGAAATGCATTTATCATCTAATTATCGACTCCTATTATCAAGTTTATTCTATAAAAATCTTCTGTGAAAAATTGAAATATGTAAAAGATGATCTAGATCAATTGCAGCAAAAAGGTATGTACAAAGTCAATTTCTCCTGTGGTAAATGTTACATTGGTGAAACACAAAGATCCTTCAAATACCGACTCAAAGAACATGGGGTTGATATCAAGAATGGGAGGATAAGATCCGCTGCACTCGCCAAGCATTATTCTAAGACTAACCACCATGTTTTCCTAGAAGATATTGAAATAATCTCCAAAGAAAACCATCATTACAAGAGAAAAATGCGTGAAGCCTTCGATATCATGAAGCATCCTAACAATCTCAAAAGAGATAATGGGATTAAAGTCAGCAGAAGTTGGATCCCCTTGCTCACACAAAGTTTTTCCAACCATTGACTGTCCCTCCCTTAGTATCCAACTCCACCCCCCTTCATTTATGCTATCCACATAATTTTCCATGAATAACATTAATAACATAACCTAATAATAATTATTTTTGACATAATTAATAAGGTTTAAATATATTAATATATTTTAAATTCTATATTTAGATATATTAATATGTTTAAAATAAAATTTCTAATTAGACATCTAATTGTAACTGACCTAATAATTCTTTTTATTAATTACAATAATATTTATATATAATTAACAAGTTTAATTACATATATATATATATATATATATATATATATATATATATATATATATATATATGAAATAGTATTAACTAAACATTTATTTATAAGTTTAAATATATTAGTATATAAAAAAGGTTATTTAAATGTATTAGTATGTTTAAATTTATTAGTATATTTAAATTTATTAATAGATTTAAATTTAATATATTAATTATATTTAAACACATTTAAAAAAATTAGAATACACTTTATTTGTTTAAATTTTTTTCAAATTTAATTGCAAGGATATAATTATTAAAAATTTACAATTTTTTTAATAAATATAATTAAATTTGAATAAATTATATAAATTAAAATTGATTTCATCTCCTTTCTCTATCGTCTTATTCCATCATCCTCGTTCTCTATTTATCTCATTTTTTTCCTTCTGCTTTTCCTCGACCTTTGTCTTGACGATGGGTTTTGTTGTAGACTCTAAACGTCGACAATCCAAAATGTCTACTGTGGAGCTAGTTTTCAGAACCTAAAATTCAATACTCTTTATTTTTTATTTTATTTTATTTTTATTTTTTTCATTGAAGAAAGAAATCAACTTCCCTCTCAACAAGACGGTTATAGTGAAGTTGATGGTACTAGGCTATCCCACCTATATCTTAAGAGTTCACAAGGCTTGATGCTAATACGATACTATTCATAGGAATGAAGCAATTCCAACCATAATTATAAAGTCATTATAGCTCATCATGTCACTAGCGAGGAACGAAGCGAAGATAATCCCATTTGACCGAGTTATGTTTAGTTATAAATCAAAGTCCTTTTTTTGGGTTGGAAAACATTCGAAAGAGCTTCCTCCTTTTTAAATCTCGTTGTGTGCATTTGTATTAGATTTTGTTTCATATAATATCTCCCAATTTTAGTTTAAGAAAAAGATTGTGGATGAACTTAAATGTATTATGATACTATTGTAGTACTCAACAACCCCCATTAAAGTTAATAGTAGAACTAATAAATAATGGGGGGGGGCTTTTAAATTTGTAGATAAAATTCCTATATTTGAATAAACTAGGGCAATTCTAGTTTTTTGTTATCAAAAAATGACTTTAAGATGCGAAAATCCCTTATCGGAACTTTATATCAGACTTTAGGTTTTAAAATAAATTAATCAAGATAAAAGCAAAATCATAGGTTTTCACTCTCAACATATTATCGGGATCGTAACTTTGATGTACATCGCGCTTCCAAATGAAATCATTGATATCAATTATCTAATTTGAACTTCGAAATAGGTATAAAAGGCTTTAAAAAATATAAAAGCACCTTAGCGAATATATTACGTAAATTCTGTAGCCCACAGAAATTCCACCTGGAATTTCGGAGTTCTCATATGAGATACTTTCATATACATATCCTTTAAAATCCTCCTATCTCCAATATGCTCCTTCCCCCAATATACTCATTCCCCCCGATACTCTGATATCCATATACCTTTGATCGTTGATAACCTTTCCTCCCGATATTAGAATAATCATATCGCAACATCCATATCGCAAATTTTTATTGGATGAAACTCTTAAAAATCCCAGATACGATTCCTCTGATACAAAGCTTGTGATAACACTTCCCACCTATATATTATAGACACTACATAATAAAACAACCTTTCAAGAAAATTGATATCACATGTTTTAGAATGTGCAACATAAGAGAACCCTAATATGAAAACCTCTAATAAGCATTGACCTATACAAAATCACATGTGAACCCACGTTTCATCAAATTACCGAGTTTAAGGAATTCATTTGATTGATGTGGTTTAATGATGATAGATTTTTTTCAAAAAGTCACGAATTGATATCAAATGGGTCATTTTCCTTAGTGAATTCTGAAATTAAGAAAGGACGTTGTTCATTCCTATAATTTCTCCTTGCAGGCTACCCCTGACAAATAAAATACAACAGAAATGTCCAAATATACTAAGGCAAAGAAGAAGGCTATGGTACAACAACCACGTCCTCCTTCTACGGAAATCATTGAAATGCTCCCGCTGTTAACAGATATTACATGCACACAAAATACTGGAATCTCTTCATGGGAGGCTATGTATAAAATGTTTGAAGATGGAAAACCTAGAATAGTGGAGAGAAAGGCCACAACAGATGATTTCACATCCACTCTTAGACTACCTGGAGCGACGTCGCTAATTCTCATCTACACAGAATTTTTGCATGAAAAATTATTTTTCCATACATAGACATGGTTAAATGGGTCATAGGAAATTTGAATATTGCAGAAATGACCTTTCTTACTTCTAAGAAAACATTGATTGGGTCGTTTACTAGCGAGGATTTGAGGAAAATGTATCACCTGCTGCCACCTCAGAAGAAATATGACAAATAGTTCATCCAAAATTTCATGTCAGAAAATGAAGATGAATCAGAACCTATCAATCAATGGAGAAGAGACCCTAATAAGCACAAGCGTGAGGATAAGGGTATGTATACTACTTCCTCTCTTTTTGGCCCATATTGTTATATAAATTCTATGATGTTTAGGGTGTATAGGTACCCTAATACCCATAAATTTTTAGTCCAATGGGTACCTTTGATAGATGCTGCTTCATATGCTTATATAATGGATTGAGCAACTATATTATCCAATAGTATAGCCACCCAATTTTTTTCCTACAGAGATAAACACAATTTTTATGATAATACTATGGCCCTTTTTAACATGAGTGCTTACATTATGGATGTTGTCTGTTTTACTTCGCATTTCACATCCATGGGATGGAAATGAACCCTTGAAGACCCTATTCCTATTCATATTTACCATGAAATACTGTGGGAATCTAAATTCCAACCACATTTCTACAAAATATTCCATGGGGTTATGCTACCAATGTACCAAGATTATTTTGCTGAGAAATCCCCCAGAGTTTCCAAAGAAGGCAATAATGATTTAACATATATAGGGAAATGGTTTGGGGAAGAGTATTTTACTTATGTCCAGGTTTTCAGAAGTTTATCAACCCTAATGTATTACAACTCTATGTACTTCATAAGCTTATAGCTTGAGAAATCACTTATCAAACTATGGGGAACGACCTCTATAACTACTGGAAGATGCCAAGAAGTCTATGTGGCCATCTTTTCCTATTTCCTGTGGAGTTTACTCCCTAAACAATTTCAAGCATGTTGTTCTTAAAATTGACCAAATCTAATGTTTTAATTTCCGAACTGTCCCAAATAGACAATTTGATCCTAATGACACTGCAAAGAATTTTAGTGCACAAGTCAAGATATGGAAATTTACTCATGAAACAAACAAATTTGATGATCTGTTTAATCAACCTACACTTATGCACAAGTTGAGAGATTGGAAGCATCCCAATTCACTCTAGAAGAAATGACTCAATCCAATCAATATAAGAACAAAAGAATAGCCAACTTGCCTCTAGATTTGTTGAAAATTCCTAAACTAGAAACAAAACAAGATAAAGCCCTCACTACTTCATGAAGGGAAAGCGATGCATCACAGGCTAAGGAAAAAGCCTCATCATCAACTTATCAAACCAAATAACTTTAGACGAAAACCAACTGGATGAGATTTGGGATCAATTTAATCAGGCCATAAAAACAACAGGGGCTAAGGAGTTAAAGACTCCAGCCCAAAAGGAAATCACTCAGACCCATGAAGTTACTGCGAAGACCTCGCTCACTACTGGTGCTTCCAATCAGGCCATGGATACTGATGATTTGGAAATTATCCCAGCATTTCTGACCTCAAAGGTTATCTTGAAGATTGAAGAAATACCTCCCCTAGACCTATTCTATAAGCCTAAGCACAAAGCTGTGATGAGTAGACATAGGAAAAGGAGAAGTATAGAAAAACCCAGGATTTCATTCTTAGCAATGCTTCTTTTTATGTCATCTGGAAAGATCCCCAAACAAACCCTTCAGAGGACCTCACAAGGCTCTCACAATTTGTAGGGGCATATGCCACTACCACCATTGATAAGGCCTCTGAAGTCGAACAATTGATCATAAAAAAATATGAAATGATACTAAAACTGGAACAAGGCTTACAAAATGAAAACCAAACTATTGAAAAACAATGGCAAGATCAACTTACAGAGCTTCACAAAAACTTTAACTATTTGAATCTTCAACATGAAGTTGATATGAAAAGTAAGGATGCAAAAATTCAATAACTTCAACAAAAAATATAGCAAATGAAAATTAATCTTGAGATAGATGAATTCAAGAAGGAAGAAGGAGAGAAAAACACTCTCCTTGCTCAACAACATTTTATCTTATGCTAGAAATTGGAAATAATCAATGACTTATGCCAGTCAGGTGATTCACTAGTGAATTAACTTTCTGATCTCAGGACATATTATGACGAGATATAAGAGAAGGTTTATGAATATAAATCTTGGAAGGACAATGCTAAAGTAAGTGTTAAAAGATAATGGAGAATCCTTAATTTGTGAGAGTTTTTTCACGAAACCTTAGAATAGGAATTAGTTTCTATTTATTAGGGTATGGTTCTAACTTCCCTACATCTATGTATGCTATATATTGGTTGAGTTTTATTGATAATGTAAAGCGTTCTGCAGAGTCAGAATCTCCTGGTTCAGTCTCTCCATTATAGAGCTAACCATTTTTTATTAATTAATTCAATCCATCATATTTTATCATGGTATTAGAGCTCCAGGACTGAATCATAGCCTGAGTGCTGTAATCCCTGTGAGTATCCAGGTGGCAGAGGAGAAGACACTAATGACTGAGTGATTTTTTTTCTCAGGTATTGATCGATCATCTTCATTTTTCAGAGGAAAAATCATGCTGATTAGCGCGATCCTATGGATATCATCCATGCCAATAAGCGCGGATCTGTCCTGGAGAACTACGCCGATAGGCCAGAATGTTATACAATTCCGCTCCCGGTGCGATCATCATGGAAATTGAATTAGTAAGCAAGACGATGCGGGGAAGAGAGGAGATATGAAATAGAGCTGTGCTATTGTTTTCCCACTGATGAAGAAAAGAGATCTAAGATCTCTTACTGGTGAAAGGTCGCTTATGAGGGAAGATATCTGACATAGATCTATTGTCGGTGAAAGGTCACCAATGAAAGAAGAGATCTGAGATAGATGTACTGCCAGTGAAAGCTCACCGATGAAGGAAGAGATTTGAAGCAGACCTATTGTCGGTACAGAGGAGCCGAGATCCTGTGGTGCAGCGTGCAAAGCAGCTTGCTAGATTGATCATAGATCAGGTAGATTTGTATCGTGATATTGGTTTCTGTGAGGATCTAGGGTAGATCCATCATTTTTTTTTCCTGCCAATTACTCAAAGTTTTTTTAATCGTCAAGATGATCAATCAAATAATAAAAGCATACTTGAACGAGAGAAACAAGCTCGATGGTTCCAATTAATCTAATTGGATTTTCAAGATGCATACTGTGCTAGAAGCGCAGAGTGACTTGACGATTGCAAATGGGGATCAGCCAAAGCCAGCAGCAGGAGCCTGTTCAACCACAACGATTCAAGACTGGGAGAAGAGAGAGAGCAGGAAAAAGACAACATTGAAGATGTCAATGAAATACTGCATCATACCGCACATCAGAGAATGAAAATATGAAAGTGACATCTGGTGTTTAAGGATCTGTATGAGATCAGGAATACAAATTGTCTTCTATTATTGAAGAGAAAGATTCTCTCCACAAAGATGCAGGAGAATGAAACAATTGTTGCTCTCATATCGTGGATAAAATATCTCAAGAAAAAATTGGCAGATATCAGTGAGACACTTGCAGACACAGATTTGGTCATGATTACCATGAATGGTATGACTGACGATTACCAAATGTTCATCACTGGGATAAGTGCGAGGGAGAAAGCCCCAAAGTTTGAAGAACTGACAGGAATATTAATGCAAGAATAAGAAAGAAGATTGACTCTAAAACCCCAGAGTGCAGATCTTGCGTTAATGGAAAAGAAGAAATTCTTCAGAGCAAAAGGAAATTCATCACATCAAAACAGAGGAAATCCACAGAAAATACCGAATCAATCTCAAGGTATGTATCTGAATAGAGACGAACTGTATTAAAATGTTTCTATTGCAGAAAAATCGGTCATATGGCTAAGTATTGCAGGAAAAAGAAAATTGATGAAAGACAATAGATACATAAAAGATATGCGGGTCATTTCATAGATGATGACCATGTTCAGGATTTCAGATTGTTCATGGTTGACACTGATGAAAATGTCGAAGTAGACATCTGGTAAGTGGATTCGGGAGCATCCACACACATGACAGGGAACAAACAATGGTTCGAAGATTTTAAAGAAACCAACGACGAAGTGCAAATATACCTTGGTGATGATAGAGGTTATCAAATTAAAGGGTATGAGAATATCCCTATTATTTTTCCTGATGGTAATATTAGACATATCCAAAATGTAATGTATGTATTCGGAGTTACAAAGAATCTGATTTATGTATCCATGATTATAGATCAAAAGGTAGAATTCTTTAAATCTAATTGTTATATTAAATATTTTTTGGATGCTATGAAGAGGATTTTTTAGGAATTCAAACAGGAGGTCTGTACAAATTAAATGTGATGACAACACCAGATAGAGCTTTGACAACATCGAGTTTGACTACAGAAGACCTATGGAACCAAAGACTTGGTCACATCAACTTCAACGATTTTCTGTTACTTTAGAAGAAGGAAATGGTAAGAGGTAGTCCTACTTTAAAACAAGTGCATAATGATTGTGAAGCTTGTGCATTAGGAAAGATGCATAGAGAAGAATTTCCTATTCGAGTAGAAAAGAAAAAGAGAGACATACTTGAATAAGTGCATACTAACCTATGTGGACCGATGCAAACAAAGTCATTAGGAGGTGCACTGAATTTTCTACTGTTTTTTGATGACTGCACAAAGTTTTCTTGGGTATATTTCCTTAGCAAGAAAAGCCATACATTTGAATACTTTAAGCAGTTCAGAACTATGATAGAAAAACATACAGGGAAGTTTATAAATATTCTCCACTCCGATCAAGGGGGAGAATACAGGAAGGCTGAATTTACCAAGTATTGTAAAGACCATGGAATATTACAACAATTCATAGTACCCCATACTCCTCAGCAGAACGGAGTAGCGGAAAGGAAGAACAAAACATTGGTGGTGTTGGAACAGGGTCTCCTAAAGCTGCGAAGTTGGTCCATTTTTGTATATTTTTGTAATATTTAGTCTAACGCAGGGGTTTCGGGGTGGGTCAAAGCCCCTAATGCATTGTAACAAGTCAAGGGTAGACCAAGAGTCCACAAACCACGGTTTGTAGACTATTGGATGCGTAGGCTAAATCGGTATAAATAGATAAACCTTTTTGAGTCATAGGTAAGAAAGAATAAAGATTGATGATAGTTGCGAATTGTTAGATCTGTTTGGGTTGCTAGGGTAACAAATCCTACTGGCTGTGTGCGCGGAGATCCTCAGTTCTGCTGTTTGTGGACCCTGCTGGCTGTGTGCGCAGGCAGTGTTGGATTGTATTGGGGTTTGAAGGCTAGTATATGCGAATCTAGTTAGAGTACCTCTACGTTATCTAAGTTATGTATTACTGTTGATGCAAACTGTTGAATCTGTTACACTTACTATTGGTTATCCATTGTTGCTGCGGATCTGTCTTTATTTACTATGATATATTGTTCATGTGTTTATGATATCACATATGATAATGCTGATGCAAGAATGCTGAGTAGATCTATGACTGATAGTAGCTTTGTTAACTGTGGACTATACTGATTAGTGAACCTATGAATAGATCTGTTTTATAGCTGCGAAGAATATCCTTGTTCCTGCTATATGAAACTATGACTCGTTGATCATTGTAATTATAGTTGCTATACAGGTAGATAGGTACTACGCATGTGGATGCGAAGGTAGTTAGTAGGTATGAGCTCTGCGATAAGAGTCCATAACTAGATCTGTTAAATACGAAGTTGATAAGCTGGGAACACAACTTTGCTTGACTTACTTGCTCTCTCTCAAGGTGAGAAAACCTGGTTCTAGTACCCTCCCATACTGCTTCGGGTGAGACTTTGGCCTGCACAAGTAGGTCATTGCCGAAAGGGCCAGTAGTATAGGGGTTTGTTGGAAAACCTTAACCTCCAAACCTAGGTTAGGACCCCTCGAGCCAACAGGTGGAGTGTGCTCGGAGCATGCTGAAAGGTAAGGATCTTGCAAATGGTTTTTGGGTTGAAGCATTGAATACTGTAGTTTATTTGAAAAATAGGAGTCCTACAAAAAGTATAGAGTTTAAAACTCCTTTTGAAGCATTATATGGATTCAACCTTACAGTAAAAAATTTGAGAGTGTTTGGGTCTAAAGAATTTTCCCATATTCCAAAGGAAGATAGAAGAAAATTAGATTCAAAAGCCCTCAGATGCACCTTTGTAGGGTATTGTTCACAATTTAAACCTTATAGATTGTTTAATCCCTCTACTCACAAAATTTTTGTTAGTAGAGATGTCATGTTCCATGAGCAAGTTTATGATGAATCTGATAAAAGCAATGAGGAATGGGATATTCCTTTGTTGGTGGAAGGAAGTGAAGAAGTAGGTAAAAACCATGAGAAGCAGAAAAGGCAGAAGTAGAAAGTTGAGATACAACAATTGATCTGAGTCCTTCAAAGGAAATTCAAAACATGTTGGAAGCCATACCAACACCCAGAAGATTAGGTAGGCAGATTCAATTGCGAGCTAGATGTAGGGAAAATTCCTTTATAACTAGTATGATGAATGTTGTAGAAGCTTCTAGTTTTAGAGAAGCCAATCAATGTAGTGAATGGAAAGAAGCTATGGAAGAGGAATATGAATCTATTCACAAAAACAACATTTGGGAGGTAGCTTAACTACCCAAAGGGAAACAAACCATAGGTTGTAAATGGTTGTATAAACCCAAGTTTAATGCAGACGGAAGCATAGATAAATTAAAATCTAGATTGGTAGCAAAGGGGTATTCACAAAAACAAGGTATTGGTTATGAGGAAACCTTCGCCCCCATAGCTAAACTAAATACTATTAGAATGTTGATTGCTTTAGCTACTAGAAAACATTAGATGATTTACCAACTAGATGTAAAGTCTGCATTTTTGAACGGGGAATTGAAAGAGGAAGTTTACTTAGAGAAACCTGAGGGGTTTGTCTAGAATGGGAAAGAACATTTAGTCTGTAGATTAAAGAAAGCTTTATATGGAATAAAACAAGCACCTAGGTCATGGTATGAAAATATAGATTCAATTTTCCTAAAACATGGTTACAATAGAAGTAAAAACGACTCAAATCTGTATACTGTGAAAGATGAAAAGGGGCGATAGTGTTGGTTTCTTTGGATGTAGATAATCTAATCATTACAGGAGATTCTATTGATCTAATCAAATAAATCAAGGAGCAAATGTCAGAAATGTTAGAAATGAAAGATCTTGGTGAACTAAGATATTATTTGGGTCTTGAGATATAGAGAGATTTAGGACAAACTTTTTTGTTCTAGGGTAAGTATCTCAGGGGTCTACTAGAAAGATTCAGGATGGATCAGTGTAAGGCTGTAGTAGTACCATTACAATAGAACATTAAACTTTAGAGTGAGGATAGCTCTAAAGAGACAGATGCGACACTTTATCGACAGTTGGTTTGGAGTTTAATCTACTTAACCACTACAAGACTAGATTTGGCTTATGCAGTTAGTGTGATAAGTCAATTCATGTCCAAGCCACTTGAGAGTCACTGGATTGTAGCCAAAGGCATTCTAAGGTATCTACAAGGAACTGTAGATTATGGTATTATTTATACTGATTCTTCTGATGTTATATTGACAAGGTTTACAAATTCCGATTGGGTTGGAAATGTAGACGACTGAAGATCCATAACAAGCTATGCATTAAGAATTGGAACCAGGGTGATTGCATGGAGCAGTAAGAAACAAAACATAGTTTCCTTGTCCTCAACGGAAGTAGAGTATCAAGAAATGTGCACAAAAACATGTGAGGTAGTTTGGCTGTGGAGACTTCTCCAGGATGTTGGGGAAGAACATAAAGATGCAACAACTATCAGATGTGATAACCAGAGCTCAATCAAACTAGCTAATAATCCAGCTTTCCACAAGAACACTAAGCACATTGATACACAATTCCACTTTGTGAGGGAGAAATTTCAATCTAAGGAAATCCATCTTTTATATTGTAAAACTTGTGATAATGTTGTTAACATTTTCACTAAGCCTCTTGGAAAAATTAAGTTTGAAATGTTTAGGGAGATGTTAGGTATATTTGTGAATCCATTCTCCATTAAGGGGGAGTATTAAAAGATAATGGAGAATCCTTAATTTGTGAGAGTTGGTTCATGAAACCTTAGGATAGGAATTATTTTCTATTTCTTAGGGTATGGTTCTAACTTCCCTACATATATGTATAATATATATTGGTTGAGTTGTATTGAGAATGTAGAGCGTTCTACAGAGCCACACTCTCCTGGTTCAATCTCTCCATTGTAGAGCTGATAGTTTTTATTAATGAATTAAATCCATCATTATTTATCAGGAAGAACATCCTATCTCCCTCGAATGGAAGAATCCCAAAAATAAATTGTTTTAAGAGATTGGGACATCAAGCTAAAGCAGGCATAAATGGCCATCTTCAGTGCTAGAAATATCTCCAACAACCTCACTGAATCTGCTAGTGACAATCTGCTATAGGAAAATTTGATTTAGGAATGCCCTGAGGGCACTTTACCTGATGCGAAAGTATTGATAAACACATGGCAATATTTGTCTAAGAAAAAAGCTGGAAGTATTAAGAAGTTATCTAAGGTTAACCTTGAATGCCATCAACAATTATTGGTCAAACCTCACATCATGTCTTTCCAATATATCCATTCACTTCATTCTAGCACTCAACAATGTAGTTTTCACGGGAAATATGCACATCCAACCTTCTCATGCTATCAAATTAAAATCAATGATAGATGTGTGTGAGTTGCGGCAGTGAATGGGAGAGTAGTCATCATCTCGTCCATGATCATCTTGTTACAAAAAATACTATCATTTTCCTTTGTTTTATTTTAAGTATGGTTTGTCTAAACCACCTTATTACTTTATGTTACTTTGCTATATTTTTATTTTGAAGAAAGACTATAAAATCCCCTTCATTGTAATATGGAAGGGGTTCTGAATTTTTGTAAGAGAGCTTCTAAGTTTTCACTATTGTAACTGTGAGTAATCTTAATAGAAAAGTTGAACCAACATTGTTTCTCTCATGAGCAGAGTTCTTATATATTGGGTACTATTATCTTTCTTATGTTGATTTGTTTTAATAGGATTAATGGTCATTTAAATTTGTTTTTCATATATATGTTTTATAAACAATCAGACGTTATCAATATTGAAGTGTATGGTTGTAATATTTTCCATATATGTATGAGCAGCGAGACATTTTATGTGATATGTTTTTTTAACTAATTTAATTAAGTGTTTAATTAAATTAGTCATCTTAATCTTTTTTCACTTCATATATGATTTGATGATCTATATTGTCTTATTTTATATGATATATTTTTTAAAAGTCACATATAAAGAGAGAATTGTCCCAGGATATATATAGTTTAAATATATTTATTTTGATTTCATTAGATTTAATTACATTATCATCTTCACAGTTCTATATCTGATCCATTCATATATGTTTTAAAGGGAAAATAGTCCTATTATCCCCAGTTAGAGCTACCACTCCAAATGGAAAAGGAGCTGCTTTAAGTTCCTGACCGGGTGGTTTCCCTCGATGTCGAGGCAAATATTTTCGAACCTACAACATTTTTGGCGCTAGAAGGAGGGCCTGTAGACTATGAATGTCAACAAGGTTTAATCCCAAATCAAAAGGCCATCAAAAGAGTCAATCCCCCTCAAAATATCCTCCAACTTCATGATCCCATTCAAAATCTCCCACTCCTAGATCTAAAGTTGTTGAAACAACCATAAAATATCCTAGCACACTTCTTAAGTCAGTTGGTCAAACTTCCACTCCATTACCTCAAGAGTCTCCTGAAGTTGAGACCTTGATCCAAGCATTGGAAGGGATTTATGGTTTAGGACAAATACCTATTCAATCTAAATTATCTAAAGGAAGTGTACCATCATCTTTAGCAGTTTCTCGTGTATCAAACTAATCCCAGAGTGAAAAACTTAGAATTACACCTTTTGAGTTTCCACTACCCACTCAATGAAGAAAAGTCCTTACTTTAGAAACTCAATATTTTACTGGTGAGATTACAAAATATTCCCCACCTCACGCTCCCTTATTTGATCCTTCAAATACTTCTCTAACTTCTTCTTACAATCCTATAAATCCTTCCATCCACATTCCTTTGAAACAAGCAACTGGTGCTATCATAGTCAGTAGCACTACAGGGGCTACTTCTTCATCCACTTAATCATCTTCAGCCTCTGGATCAACTACGTCTTATTCTATTCCTACAAATCCCGTAATGGAAAATTGTTACACATTATTTTTTTGCATTCGCTATTCCCTATCCAAAGTGTCATCCTTTGTGTCACTCATGCCACAAATGTCGCAAAGAGACAATAGCTATGAAAACATGTTCACCATGAATAACATGCTCAAAACATCCCTGAAGAAATGGAGAATAAATGTATTGCACCAATTCTGAAGAAATATTGTAAAAAACCCTAATTTTCCGCCCCAACGCGGTTCTCCCCTGTATGCCCTCACACTTGTTACCCTATGTGTAACTGGTAAACAACGCTGGAAGCACAGGAATTAAAGATAAAATTCACATTGGTACTCTTTAGGCAGGTTCTCCAAAAATGGAGAAGATGCTTCTTCCTCTAGAAATATTGAGAATGGAAGTATGATATATGTTGGTTGAGGATATTGTCGAGTTATACCATTTTGAAGCTTTGATCGTATCTTTAAGTATCTTACTCTTCTATATAAGGACTTTCCTCCCTCATTTGTGGATCCATAACCTCTCCCACTTCACTATAAATGAATGCCATGCCTTCCCAAAATGGTTGGTCACTGCTGGTTTCCTTTCTAGTGTTCGAATGCACCTAAATGTGGTCAAAATTCCAAGGAGAAGGAGTGCTTGAAGTCTTTGGCTTGGACTCAGAATATAGTTTTGAAGGAAACCTATAACATCAAGGAATTGGTTGTATGCTTCCCTCTTTGATTTATGAATAATACAAAACATGTTTTACTTTACACAAGCTTGTTAATGATTACTTGCTTAGTATGATGCTCCTTGATCTGTCATATGGTTTACATTAGAATGCAATATACTATGCTTTCTTTGTTTGTCGTCATTTTATCTCTCTTGTAGGTATTTGTATGTGAAGGAATAACGAAGACCGAGCTTGGAAGTGAGGAGATCATGATTAATATTGACAAGCAACCACATAGGAGCGAGGTAGGCCATCTTCCTCTCTCATGTCATTCATATTTAAACTAGGAAAGTTTGTTTTCTTTTGTCTCGTTTGTTACTAGACCCACTCATTGGGCTAGAGGGATCACTTCTATCCATAGAATAGATTGTCTGGATTAAAAAATGATGACTCTACTGGGGAGCCTATAACCTTTTTAGTCCTTCTTTTGTGTTTTTCCCTCTTGTTTAGATTTTCCAATCGTTGAATGACCCTTTGTTTGGATTGATTTTCAGTCTGTACTCTTCTTTGAAGGTGTTCTAGAGTATCAGATCTAGAGTTTCTCAATATTTTCTTGTTTTTCCCCTATTTATCTCCATCAACACGTTTTTTATTAGTTACAGTCGTGCTGCCAACACTTTTTTTATCTGAAACAGTCACGTTGTAGACCTCAGGTGTCAACTGGAAGTCCACGTTGGTATTTGAATGTGGAATATTTTAAAACCTATGATGGAAAATCTAGTGTATTTTGACCTTGAAGTCTTATTCTATGATTTTTCTGTATCCAATTTTGATTGATTGCTTTTAGTTTCTTTGTGGAATGTACAATTTTGTTCCATGCTTGAAGTGGTAAATTGATATTTTTTGAGTAAGTCTTTCACATTTTGAGTTGGTTGAAAGTTTTGTTTATTGCTTGTATGATTGGAAGAATACTGAATTTTTGTCACTGGAATAGTAGTGGCTCTTTTGCATTCATAATAAATTGACTTTTGCATTTATTTAGTTTTAATTTAAAAAATTATTATTTTCGTTAAGTGCATTAGATTACTTGCATGGAAGAGTTATTTTTTGGAATTCATTATTGAAAATAGATCACATTTTTTAGTAATTGAAAACTAAATAATTTATTTTAAGTGCATTAGATCATTCATAACGAAGAGAAAGTGAAATATCATATAAGTTCATCTTAGTAAATGTGAAAATATTTTTATTTTGAAAAGTTGCATTTGGGATAGTGAAAGTGAAATAGCCTTTTTACTTTTTAGAATTGCATTTTTGAAAAGTGAAAAGAGAAAAGATAGTTACGGGCATTGTGTTTGATGCACTATTTGTTTGTTTCATCATTGTTCGAAATATATTCCCTTATTAATTTAGATTTCATCAAATGGAAAATTTCTTTTTCTCATGTAGCCACATCTTAGGCATTCAGGTGGCATCACTTTGAGCCCCAAAACATAAAATTAAATCAAGATAAATATTAAAATCTACCTCAATTAACCTAAGGAGCATTTGGAACTTAACACAAAATTTATAGGTCTAGGCTTCCAATGTCATAAAACGTAAGCGATATTGCTAACTACCTGCATTGCATCCCGAAGGTGATATCTTGTTCCACATATGGAATTATAAAGGACCATTCTCTAGTAATCTCACGTATATCAGAGGCTCTCCATGTATGAAAGTATATAGGAACACTTTCATCGAACGGTTACGCATCAGACAACATTACTACAGATTTGCATTCCCACGTACCGTTGCATATATTTTGGGAGTCCCCAATAGGTTGCTATCCTGCCATAGGTAATTGAGTCGACCTCCTTGTAGATGTGATAAACCGAACATAGCATTCGAGGAGATCACTTTCCCATACTTCTTGGTTCGCTAGGAGGTATTCTGTAGTTCATGGATACTGGGTAAGCCCTTTTGCCTAGTTAACCCATTTTGATTTGTTAAATTCTAAAATATATTTCCCATGATATAATATCCTACCCAAGAATTGCTCCTTGATCTCATTATGATTGGTTAAATGAAAATTTGTTTAAAGCCCAAAGTATTCATTTGTATCCTTTTTTATTTTGTGGAAAATACATGATGGAAGAACCTCCAAGTCCTCGGTTGCACCACGCGTAGAGTTCATATTCCACCTCCTCTTCACTTTCTGAAGTCGACGAGTCTTCTCAAAGAGTCCAAAGTGAGATTACTCATATTTTGTATGAACTTGGTATTATTCTGAGTATCCAACCTCTTTCATCCCGACCACCTTCATCTGAGTTAGTTACTTCGTCCCATGCCTCTCCTCCTAATAGTCCTGAGCCTACTTCCAGGTCTTACTTTTTTTTATTGAGAATCCACTCTTTGATCCCAAATATGACGTTGTCTACTTGTCACCTCCGCACTAGTACAATTCCTTTGATACTCCCAATGTATCGTTGTTCCCTTGTCCTGGTGCATCTCTGGTTCCCTGTCAAGAATTTTTTTTGTCCACCATAGAAACTAATGGTGATGATGCTCCATTTGAGGACACTCCTCAGAGTACTCCATTGGAGACATCCACAACACATATCTCATAAGTTGGCCCTAAAGCACAATTCCCTCTTGAGGGTTTTCCTTATGTATCCTACGATATGGGGAATGTGTCAATTGTACCCACTGATCATAGTGCAACTTCGGTTCCACAAAGTTACACTTCCCTCGACGACCTTGTCTTGGGTGCTTTTGGCATGACTTCACTATTTCACAACCCTATATGGTCAACTAGTATCACTCCTACAACTAGTTATTTCGGTACAAATGTGTCAATGTCGACTACCCTACCTACAATTACTATAGGTCAGATAAAAGTTACTATTGGATCATCTTCTCCGTTGAGCCTATCTATGGCAACTGCAGTTACCCCCTTTAGTGGTCAACCTATGAATTCATCTATTCCACAGTCTGGAGGGCAACCCTATATGCCTATTGGTTCAAGTGGGAACTATGTGACATATGGACCTGCATCGGGGGCAACCCAGTCTATTGGTGCTATCCCTAACATGGGTGGAACACTATTTTCATCCATGGGTATTTCTATCATAGGGGCACCTTTCCAAGGTCCTTAAATACCTTCGACTCAACAACCTTATGTTTGACATGTGTATGTTCAACAAACTCATGTTAAATCCCCATATGTTCAACAACCTCTCATTCAAAAAATGTTTGTTCAACATCCATACGTTCACCAACTAAAAATCCCACTGTAGAGAGTTTTGTCCAACCACAAGAAGGTCCCCAAATGCAATATGGTCCCAATCCCTCGTTGGGACAACCTGGAACTTATACCCTAATACATGGTATTCCTTTCCAACATCCCCAATAAGGCCCTTGTCAGCAGCTATAGCAGAGACTTAACCTTCAGCTGCAACAAGGACCATACCAACAACTCCAACAGGGACCTAATCCTTAGTTTCAACAAGGGACTAACCTTTAGTTGCAACAAGGACAATTCCAACACCTGCAGCAGGGGCCTAATCAACCACTGGAGTAGGGGCCTAATCAACCACTGTAGTAGGGGATTAATCAAACACTGTAGCAAGGACTTAATCAACGACTACAACAGGGGCCTTATCAACCACTGCATCAAGGGCCTTATTAAAACTGCAACAGGGTCCTTACAAGCAACTGCACCAAGCACCCCTTTACCAATAGTATGGAAAATTTGGTCCATATGGTCAAAACCAACCCCAATGGGGGCAGAACCAATTTCAACAAGGTTGGAATACTCAATTTATTACTTATCGGAGACCATATACCCCGTACAACCCTCAGTTTCCAATTCTCGACGTGTTAAGGCTAACAAATATCCCAATACTCTATTCCCCATATTGGCCTCTGGTTCCAACAAAAAATCTTGGATATTGTCCTAAATTTGAAACAAATTCTGGAGAATACCACCAAGCACACGTCATGACCTACCACCTTTGATGTTCATCCAACTCTTGGGTCGACAATTCTATCCTAATGCGTCTTTTCCATCATACTCTCACGGGTAATGCCGCGAAGTGGTACATCGAGATTCCTCGAGGTGCCTTCCAAGAAATTAACACTTTAGCCATGGATTTTCTTACCAATTTTCAATTGTATGTCGGGTATGAGATTGGAACTCATCTTCTAATATTGTTGGAACAATCGACGTCCACTCATATCACTGATCACATTCATGAATGGAGACGTAGACATCGTCTCATTGAATTCGAACTCCCGTAAAATCTATTGATCGAATGGTTTACTAAATAATTCATCCCTAAAATCGCCAAGGACATAGCCATGGGTGGATGTGTTACCCAAGAACAAGCTATCGCTCGTGCCCAATATTTAGACTTAGGATATTGACAACTGGAACTTTGTATGAGTTACTTCTCGATGCCCCGTGGCATTCAACGGATCCCGCATCTTCCACGAGATTGTCTGGAGAATACCCCCAAGCACATTTCATGACCTACCACCTTTGATTTTCATCCAACTCTTGGGTCGACGATTCTATCCTACTGCATATTTTCCAGCGTACTCTCATGGGTGCCGCCATGAAGTGGTACATCGAGATTCCTCGAGGCACCTTCAAATAATTTAACACTTTAGCCATGGCTTTCATTACCCATTTTCAATTGCCTGTCTGATATGAGACTGGAATTTATATTCTAACATCGTTGGAACAATCGATGTCCATTCATATTGCTGATCACCTTCATGAATGAAGATGTAGGCGTCATCTCATTAAATTTGAACTCCCAAAAAAGCTATTGACCAAATGGTTTAATAAATTATTCATCCCTAAAATCACCAAGGACATATCCATGGGTGGTTGTGTTACCGAAGAACAAGCTACCTCTCGTGCCCAGTATTTAGACTTGTTATATTCACAATCTGGCACTTTGTATGAGTTACTTTCCGATGCCCCGTGGCCTTCAACAGATCCCGCATCTTCCAGGCCTACTGATTCAAAACCCATTGATGGTGTTATTGGATCTGTTGCTAAAAATCCTAGTTGTACTCCTACTAAGTCTGCCAAATACAAATCAACTCCTGCTGCAATTCCTGATGTTGTAACCAGTTAGAAGAATCCTGGTAAAACATCAGAGGTCAATGTTGTTCAATCCACCACAACAGAAAAATCCTCTAAGGGTAAGATAAATGGTAAAGGTAAAGCCAAACCAGACACCCCTAGATATGATCAACCAAAGATGTCTGCTGACAATTCGTCAAAAATAAATTGAAAGTTTCCTTGCCTTATCTGTGATGAAGATAATTACACTAAGGAATGTCCTTGATGTGCTGAAGTACGTCGTCTTCTGAAAGGAACCTCTGGGATGCCAACAGTACTGAAGGAAACTTTCCCATCACAGGAGACACAACTCGTTGACTAGGGACAAACCTACAGTAGTTCCCAAGTATTTTTGAGTGGCGCATAACCTATCAATGTTGCCACCGAGTATAAATATTACCCAACTCTTGAGAAATCCATGGTGGAGAAAGATGCTACTGACATAACTTCTTCCTCCACTCCACCCAATTCTGGTCCTCTCCATATTGAGATACCTAGCACTGAATCCATGATCTGACTGCCCCCCAAAGGTGTTCTTAAGAAATTGTCTTATAATCCAAATTCTTGAGCTACTCAACATTACAATATTGTAGAAGACTTAGCTCATGTGCCTTCATTGATGTCAGCGTTGGAATTCCTTCAGACGTATCCATCATAGAAGAAGGCTTTGCTATCTTCCATAGGAGGAATTGATCCTACACATTCCAATTTTATTACATTTTTTTATGAAACCAACTCCCAAAATAGAAGAAAAGAGAGATCAATTTGTATGCCATAGTACCAATATTTTGCAACACGTTGTAAGGACCATAGTACTTTGGAAATAATTTATTATATTTCTTAGATTGCTTTAGGGACATTTGTTTGTATGGTTGTAGCCGTAAAAATACCCAGTCTCCTACATAAAAACTTCTCTCGTTGCGATGTATATTTGCCTGTTGTTTCATTCAATTTGGTGCCAAATTTAGGTTATCCTTTAAGAGTTGGAGAACTTGTTGTTGATGCTTGATGTGATCTTCCACTTCTTGAACCTTAGAATTTTATCTTAAATATGATGTGATGGATGGTGGATGATATCCATAAAGTGCCATAAATGGGGTCATTTTTGCTGTAGTATGGAAGGAATTGTTATACCACCAATCATCAAGAGGTAACCACTTGACCCATTGTGTTTTTTTATCAGATGAAAAACAACAAAGATATCCTTCCAAACATTTGTTCACTATCTCAATTTTCCCATCGAATTGAGGATGATAAGATGAGTTATGAGCTAGTTGAGTACCCAAACAAGAAAATAATTCTGTCCAAAATTTTCCAGTAAAAATTGTATCTCTATCGCTTGCAATAATATTTGGGTTTCCATGTAGCTTTTGAATTGTTTCCATAAATGCAATAGCAATTGTACGTGCTTTAAATGGATGAGATAATGCATAAAAGTGTGTATACTTGGTAAATCTATCAACTACCATCATGATGAAACTCTTTCCTTCGAACTTAGGTAAACCTATGATAAAATCCATTGAAACCTCCTCCTAACATTGACTTGTAAAGGTTAAAGGTTGTAGTAGATCCGGGGTCTTAATTGTCTCAACTTTATTTTGCTGGCAAACCAAACATTCCACCACAAAATTTTGAATATAGGATTTACAGCCATCCAAAAAAAATTCTTTCTTCACCCTGTGGTAATTTTTTAAAAATCCCGAGTGTTCTCTAAGGGAAAGGTGTACAATTCCATAAGAATATTTTGTTTTAGTTGGGAATTCCTACAAATATATAAGCGATCTTTGTACCATAAGGAATCATTTTTCCAACCAAATGTATGGGATGTAATAGGATATAACTGCAACTTTTGAATGAGTATCTAGAAATGGCACAAAGAATTGATTCCACCTCTTCATCCTTTCTTGAGAGTGCATCTGCAAAAAAATTTAGCTTCCATTTTTTGTAGATGATTTCAAAGTCATAACCCAACTTCTTTGTGACCCATTTTTGCTACTCTGTTGATGATAGTCTTTGTTCCAAAAAGCATTTAAGATTATCATGGTCATTTTTTACCTTGAAGTTTCTTGCCATTAGGTAAGGTCACCATTTCTTTAGTGCATGTAGCATTTCCAACATTTCCTTCTCATAAATAGATTTCTGTAAATACTTTCCTTTGATTGGACGAATTTCAAAAGCAATGGGTCTTCCTTCTTGCATTAAAAAAACACCAATTCTATTTCCCGAGGCATCACATTCCACAATAAAGGTTTTTGTGAAGTTTGGTTTATCTGAGACCGGTGCTAGGCACATTGCCTCTCTAAAAGATTTGTCATGAAATTCAATATTATTATCTTTCCTGGCTTCCCTGCGATACCTCGTAATTCAACTTCCTTTCCTTCCGAAAAAATTTCAAGAAAATTTCTTGAAAATTAAAAGCTACCGTCCCCAAATATTGTAACCATTGTAATCCTAGTACAACATCAACACCTCGCATTGGAATGGAAAGCATTGCACTATTCAATACATATTACCCCATTGTTAACTTGATATCATGGCATTTTCTAGAGAAATTTATAGCTCCTCCTTTCACAAACATCAGTTGACACTCTGGTGTTGGGTATAGGAAGCAATTCAATTCCTTGTCTATCTTACAATGAATAAAATTATGGGTACTAACAGATGGAAATCAACACTATTAGCTTTTTACTCTTGATATGTCCTTATAACTTGAGAGTTTTAGGAGTGGTAATTCCTGCCAATGCATTACAGGATATGGTCAAACTCATATATTCTTTCTATAGGGTTGGTCCCTGGTGTATATCCTCTTCTTTTGAAGTTTCTTGTTCATTTTCTTCCTTATATTCACAATCTATGTAAAATAATTTCTTCTTAGCATGCTTATGATCCTTAGTGTATTTTCTATCACAACTGTAGCAAAGACCTTTTACTCTTTTTTCTTCCAATTTTTGTGGTGTCAACCTTGTAGGTTGTGAAAGTCTAGGAGTAGCAACACTTCCATCTTTATAGATGTGAGTGGTAGGCTTCCTTGTCGCCATAATTTTACAATCAATTTTTCTTGCCAACTTGAATGCCTTCTCCAATGAATCAGGTTCCCAAAGGCGAACGTCATTTTGGATGTTATCCTTTAAAGTCCCTATGAAGACATCAATCCTGTGTTCCTCTGGAATATAAGTTACCCTTATATCAATTTTTGGAAGTCCTCAATGTGCTCCACCATTGAACCCTTTTGTTTGAGATTTATCAATTAGCTAAAGAAGGTGTTGCTCTTTGTATCCTCATAATGTGCTATCGTTTCCTCCATAAAAATTGACCATGACAATTTTTTTATGGGAGAAAAGCTATCGATACCATACAAAATTATTTTGTTATAAATATAAATTTGAAATGTGTACCTTTTGTGTGTTTTTCACATTATGGAGATCAAACTATTGGTCCATCTGCAGTATCCATGTTACGGGATCCTTGCCATCAAAATTCCTCATATCGATCTTTGGAATATGGTGGGTCTTCAATCCAACGTTAGAGTTTATGAAATCATGATTAACATTTATTTTGTTCTCATCATGAGTTTCCACTACAACCTTTTCACCATTAGGAATAATTTCTTGTAGAATCTTTGTTGAACCTTCCTTCAAAGGCCCTTCCATGTCTGCTTTTAGTTTTTCTTCTATACCATCTATCTTAGCTTCCATGCCATCCATGCCATTATGCAAACCATATATCTTAGCTTCCATTCCATTCATCTTAGCTTCCATGCCTTTCTTCAAACCATCCATTTTATTTTTGGTTACTTTTTGCGAGAGCGAAATCTGTTGCACTTGCTCTTGTAATTTTGATATATCAAATTGCACTTATTCCTCTTCATGAGTCATAGTATAGCCTTCTGAGGGCTTAATGGCTGTTGAATTATTTTTAAGGGGTATTTTAGAATCCAATACTAATATATATGCTTCAATATTCCCTTGGAATCACTTCAAACTATTTTTTCAAACAAGACTTATGCAATTTGAAAAAACAATTGCACACCTTTTTCTTGCTTTTGAGGAGCTCGATATCAAAACTGATGTATCTATGTAATTTCAGATACTCGAGATTTTATCTTCATTTCTTTAGTAGCCCTCTGAATATTCTTTCCAATGCCACAATTCTGACCTGATTTGGATTCTTCAAGACAAATTTATGCCCATTCTCCCACAATGACCTAATTATGGACTGGTTCTGTAGAGCGAACTTGTACAACATGCCACATGTCACTGTTTCCTCCTTTGGCTTTGAAATTTATACACAGGAAACTATAGTTTGTGTACTTTCGACTACTTCTTACAAAATTCCAATCTGTTGCTCACAAAGAGAGTTATGATAATTTTTCCAAGGTCCCCTCTTTGAGATGAAATTCAGGAGCCTGCAAAAACCCTAACTTCCACATATAATATCTCCAAAAATATTGCGAACCATGATCGAAAATTTTTACACGACATTCCTTAGGATTTATTCGTAAATGGGTTTTTTTTAGCTTCTAAAACATCGTAGAAGAAAAGGTATAGCGAAAATTCCACGATGACCTATTTGAAGAAATGAAACCCTAGAATCCAAAGCTCTGATACCAAATGTTATGAAACCAGCTCCCAAAATAGAAGAAAAGAGAGATCAACGCCTTAGAAATTAGCCACTTCCAGGGGAAACCTCCTTTATATTACATAAATGAACAATTATTGGATGAAACAAATGACAAAACCTCCTTTGTATATATAGGAGTCCATGGGGTCACAATATAATCCTAGCCGAGCTAACAATAATAATGTAAGGGTGCCACAATAGCAATAGTGGCTTTTATGGGGCACAATAATAACAATATGGGGGCTACACTAACAACAATAAGGGACTGCACTAGTAATATAGGGACCTAACATCTTTGATCTGGAAAACCATGTTCCTCACTTTCTGCCTCAACTTTATTTTCTTATTCAAGTTGTCGTCATGGGAAAGACCATTCATCGGACTATCGTTGATGAAGGTGCTTCCACATGTATTATGTCTATCACATGTTGGAAAGCCCTTGACTCTCATCCTCTCAACCATTCCCCTAATACTTTGGAATCTTTTGATGGTAGAGGTTTCCGCCCGTATGGTATTCCCAACGCCCTACCAATTCATTTGGAAGGAATTTTTTTAATATGGAGGTTGAAGTTGTCAACGCACCTCTCAATTATAACCTCTTGCTTGGTCAAAGTTGGAAAAATGAAATGGTTTGTGTTGTCTCTACTTTATTTTGCGTGATTCACTTTCCCCATCAAGTAAATATTGTCACGCTCAACCAACTAGCATTATTTTCCGGTGAATCTTCGACTGGAAATGTGCCTTACATTGGGAAGTCAACCATACCTTATGAAAGTGTTGGAGCAGGTCTTTTCAAAGACTCCTCTTTGATGGGAAAATTTTCCCTTCCTCCTCCCTCTAGTATCACTTTGGTTAATATGATCACATCTCATCACGACCCTTGGATCATACCCAATCTTGATCAGATTGACCGGTTCGGTGACGTTATACCGCTTAGCTTTATTGAACAAGAATACCAAGCTCTTTTTTTGGCTTCCATGACTGCATATTTATTGAACAAGAATATCAAGCTCTTTTTTGGCTTCCACGACTACATCTAAAACTTTTGATCGTTTGGGTGCCATCTTAGACTCGTACTCATAGTCCTCTTGGCTTGGTTCTTTAGATTCTAATGATCCTTGGGACAAGAATTTTCCGACTGATTAAATAATTTCTGAAGTCATGTCGCTTGACGAAACTCGTTGGAATGATACTCACCATCATTCCTAATTTATTCCAAGCCTTGTTTAAATTCCTACAAGTCTAGAGAGTTTCATTTCCCCTGTAATGACTAATCCCCTTCAGACACCCATCTCAGTTCATGTGGTATAGTCGGAAGGAAACATGGGAAAAATTTCAGCAACCATACCCATCGACATCTCTGTGAAACCAATGGTTGTCAAGAACATTCATATTGGGGCCTCTTTTTCTCCTGACGAGATTGAGATTTATGCGTCCCTTTTCAAATAATTTTGTGATGTATTTTCTTGGTTATATGAAGATATGCATGACATTGATCCTAGTATTGTGGAACATGAGATTCCTACTTACCCAGATGTGAGACTTGTTCGAAAACATATTCATCTGGTCCACCCATGAAAAGCAGCTTCTATAAAAGACGAAGTTAAAAAAATTCTCAAAGCTGGTTTTATTTACTCCATCCCGTTTACAGATTGGGTGTCCAATATTGTTCCGATAAATAAGAAATAAGGAACAATTCACGTTTGTGTTGATTATCGAGACATTAATCGTGCCTGCTCTAAAGATAACTATCCATCTCCCTTTATCGACCAAATAATTGACGAATGTGCTAGGAGTGAGATTTTTCCCTTTATGAACGACTTCTCTGGATATAACCAGATCAATATCCTTCTCGCCGATCAACACAAAACCACCTTTATCTAGCCCTAGAGGACCTTCGCCTAGAAAAAGCTTCTATTTGGTCTCAAAAATGCTGGAGCTACCTTCCAGTGGGCTATGTATTATGATTTCGACGATATAAAACATATCATCCAACCTTATCTTGATGATTTACCTACACACTCTGCTAAGTGTGTTGATCACTTGGCTCACCTTCAGGAAATTTTTCTCCGATGCGGACACTATAATATCAGGTTGACTCCTCATAAATGTGTCTTTTGCATTGAGTGTGGTCATCTTTTTGGATTCATAGTATCCAGGAAAGGCATCCAAATCGATCCTCTCAAGGTGGAGGCTATTGTCAATCTTCCTCCTCCATCCTCGTTACATCAACTTCAAATTTTTCAAGGGAAGGAAAACTTCCTCCTTTGCTTCATTCCAAATTACGCTGAGCTTGCTAAGGGTTTTAATCTCTTATTGAAGAAAGGGTACCCATTCAATTGGGATGATGTTTTCGAACATGCTTTCGATTCCTTAAAGACTTCCCTCACTAGTGCTCCTTTATTTCATCCCCCAAATTATCACAACGACTAATTCCTATACTTGGACACTGTTGACAGTACAATTTCCATGGTTCTCATCAAGGATGGTGATAATGGTGATGCACATGTGATATACTACATAATTATAAATATTTTCAACGCTGTGCTCATGTTGAGAAGTTGTCATTGGCAGTAGTCCATGCTGTCCAATGCTTCCGCCACTATATCCTTCTATGAAAAAATACAATGATCTATGAATGCAACCCCATGAATTATATTTTGTCTTGTCATTTTCTTGGGGGCTAATACTCCAAATGGATCATTATCCTACAGGAGTTTGACTTAGAATTTAGTAGGGATAAGTCTAAAAAATCACTTGTTTTTGGTGACTTGCTTTGCGCCCTTCCCTATACAAACACAATTGTTGTTTCTGATGAGCTAATTCCTGACAAATCTCTCTTCCTTATTGGAACCCATGAACCATGGTATGGAGATATCATCATCTATCTCCAAACTCAAACCTTTCGACTAGAGATGTTTCTCTTTAAAAAACGACGATTTCGATACCAATCCCAACCCTATCACATTATTGGGGATACTTTATATCGCCTTGGTGTCGATTCCATTCTTCAATGATGCTTAACTCATGAGGAAGCTGAGAATAATTTAAATGGCTACCATTCTAGAGCCTATGGTGGTCATATGTCAGGTTATGCCACAAATTGGAAGATCCTTCACAGCGGTTACTTCTGGACCTCGATTTTCAAAAAATATTGCATTCTTGTAGTCCAAAAATGTCATGCTTGCCAGAATTTTAACCATAAAATGCGTTCCCCACCCGCTCCACTACACCTAGTTATCACTGTTGTCCCATTTTCCAAATGGGGCATTGAATTCATGACATTTAACCCTCACTCGGTCGGGGGGGGGGGGGGCATGGATACATCATCGTTTTGTGTGGACTATTTCAATAAATGGGCCTAAGAGATGCCTACATATACTACTGACGGTGAAAATCTGGTTCAATTCCTATTCAATCACGTTATCACTCGGTTTTGTGTTCCTCAAGCCATCGTCACCGACCATGGCTCCCATTTCTGAAATTATACGATGACAAAAATTATTACCAAGTTACGGCTACGTCATGATAGCTCTACTCCCTATTATCAATGGCCAAGTTGAAGCACTTAACAAGGTTTTAGTTACTATGCTTCAATGAAATGTTGTTAAGTCCCTATATTAATAGTGTAGTCCCTTATTATGTTAGTGTATCCCCCCTTATTTTTATTGTTGTACCCCTGTAACCCCCATATTTTTATTATTGTGCCCTTACATTATTATTGTTAGGTCGGCTAGGATTACATTGTTTTCCCACTAGGATTATATTGTGGCCCCATGGAATCCTATATATAGAAGGGGGTTTTTGTCATTTGTATCATCCAATAATTGTTCATTCATGTAATGTATTGGAGGTTTCCCCCTCGAAGTGGCTTATTTATAAGGCGTTGATATCTCTTTTCTTCTATTTTTGGAGCTGGTTTCACAACAAATGTTGGAAAGCATAAAAAGAAAATTCATCTTATGCTCTTTTGGGCTTTATGGGCATACCGAACCACTTCCAAGACAACGAAAACATTCACGCATTTTCAATTAGTGTATGGTCTGGAAGCTACTCTCCCGATTGAATGTGAAATTCCTTCATTGAAACTAGCTGTCAAATTACTCCCTGGTACTTCACTCGAGGATAAACGATTGCTTTATCTATAGCGTCTCCATGAGACTCGTCGAATTGACACTTTGGTCACTGTGACTCAAAAAATATGAGTTCAAGCACAATTTGAAAAATCCGTGACCCCTTGTGTATATGATGAAGGTGACTTGGTCCTTTTATATGATCAAGCTTATGATAAGTTGGGTGCTGTGAAATTCGAACCTATGTGGAACATACCCTATATTGTTAAACGTGTATTACAAAAGGGTGCCTATGAGTTATTAGACTATGAAGGGAATCAGTTGGCTGAGCCCCACATTGGGATCTACCACAAGAAGTATTATGCTTGATTTCACATGAATATTTTGTACATTAGTGTATGTTTATTTAGTGTGCAGTTTTTTGGTGTGCTTTGTTTGCCATTTTTGCAAACATGTTTTCACTTGCTTACCATGTTCTACTTGGTTTGAAGATGTTGACAAACATTCTTTCTCATGTCAGTTTCGCTGATGCCACTTGTCGTAGTACTCATAACCTTTCTTCTACTGCGTGGGCACTTTATGCTCCCAATGGTGAGTTAGTGAGTTTACAGGGCATATGTCTAGGTCAAACAACTAGTAATAATATTGTTGAATATAGTGCAGTTATCTAACTATTGTCGAAAGTGGTTTCCCTTGGAATTAGGGAATTACTTGTCAAACTCGATTCAAAACTCATTATATTACAGTTAAACATGAATTATTCAGTTAGAAAACCTATAATTTTATGGATGTATCTATGTGTTCGATTATTGGATCAAAATTTTGATTATATTACTTATGATCACATTCCAATAAATCTAAATACAGTTACAAATACATTAGAAAATTACATTTTAGATAGACATTTGTGTAACATGTAAAATAAACCATGGCATAAATGAACATTAAATAGCATCCATATATATATATATATATTGCAAAAAGTGTGATACATCAACAATAAAAATCAATGTTCCAAGACACATGACTTCTCAAGCCTACATAAGTGCGTAAAACAAAACTAGAGAGACATGTCTATCCTCTGACATGACACTCATGATAACATGTAACTGCCCTAACCACTCCGCCTAACACTCGACGTAGTCTGCCCGATACCCCATAGTATGTCTCTAGTATTGTAGCAGGATATCATCAACAAAAGCATAATCTGGTATGCCTCTGGTTAGAGATGACAAGTTGCGCTCCACCTCAACTATAGGGTTGGATCCCACATCATAAACAACAACCTCTATTTGGATAAAAACACTCCATGCTATCTGAGACAACCCTGGAGGTATCATTGGTGCAACATCTGCAAGCAATCATAAGTTAAAATATTAGTATACGATAAAAAAAATAAAAAGCTTCAAAAACTTTAAAAATAATTCTTACCTGAGTCATCCCACTGTCCTCCCCGTGATAGAGGTAGATTCAGATCTCCTTTGAAGTTAGTCCCTACATATGCCAAATCATTGACAACAATCAACTGCTGTCAAATCCATACAAAGAAGGCAGGAAGGAAAGACATTTGCTGCCCGCCTCCATGGCGTGGCATCAACTCACTCCATCTTATAAGTTTTTTATCCCTCAGGGTAGGAGGTCCCACCTCTATCCGCTGACATCAGAACAATGGTACCCTCTTTATGAAAATATTCACCAGGATTGACCCATAACCAAATTTTTTCAACTTCATGGTCTTACACTTTGTGAGCCGGTATTTCATGTTGATGAACAACCCCTCACACCAGTTGAACACCATTGGACTCATACAATCCTCTTCATATTGAAAATGGGATTTTATTGACTCATGCAAGGCCTCCAATCCCTCCACTCATGCAATTGTGTAAAGGATGGTCCTTAGATTAGGGTCATTGACAATTTTAATGTCAATTTTTCTATTTTTGGTATTCTAAGAACCATGACTGCAGTTTATGGCAATGGGAATCTCTATGCTCTTGCTGCTTGGTATAGCACTTGATAACTAGAACGATTGTCCCCTCTTGGAAAAACTAGTGATGAAATATATTTCAGACACATCAATCTCCAAGTCTTGACCATCAATCACAAATGTTTGGCGGTCAACATCCCACCATCTCATAAGATACTATAATAGATCCTCTTAGGATCGAATCCCGGGTGTCTGGAAGAATTTGAGCAAACCAAAATTTCGCAACGCTCTTATGCAGTTTGGGTTTTGATATGCTTCTCAATATCTTGCTTCATGGCCTCTTTCTTTCCATTCTATGGCCATATTTCTCCTGCAAAACATTAATTAATAAATATTAATAACCCTTCATGGAAGAAATTTGGCAAGAAATTGGCCTAAATTTGAGTATTCATAATTTTTTTTTATCTCTCAGTACCAGCCCATATGTTCATGAATTTTTATGCGCTGGCATCACATTGGTAGTTTAAGGGCTAGGGTGATCAGCGCAGACCCGACGGGTAAATACCGCGCTGGTCACCCACAATCCCTAGTTTTTCAAGGGTTTCCTAAGCACTTGAAAAATGGATAATAATGCTTAAAAACATAGGAATAATGTAGGCAAAGGAAATATCTCTTACTTGCAACAAACGGTTCGGTGAATGGTGTCCCGGATCAATCGAACGATGTGCCTGAAGTTTAAAGAAAACACGGGTAAAATGCATTTCACAATTTGATAATGGTAAAAATGATTTTTGTTTTTACTTTTTAACTATTAAAAGTATGTTAACAAATATTTTTAATATTAAAATTATTTTTACCATTTTTTAAAGTATTTTTACCTATTATTTTTATTTTTCTCGATCAATACGACGTTTATTACATATGCAACAAAATAAATCTTGTATCAATCTGAGTATTGGTGACAGATGAGTTATCTTTTATCACTTTTCCAGACTCGTGAAAACAAACAAAAAAAGAACCCCCTGGAGTCAACTTTAAGCTCTTTTCTGACTCTCAAAAAATGAAAAGATTGTCGATCACTTATCCTTTCAAGCTCATTAAAATAAAAGATAAACATCGTCTCAGTATACGTTTACCATTTTCTGGGCTGAGGTTGACTACTTCTGAAAAAGGAATACCTTAGTCAAACATGACTAAGCGGTTCTCTTAGATATTGTTTTCTACCTTTTCAGATTCGAGGGACTATCTATGAAAATGGCTCTTTGGAGTTTTCTTTTCCGTCTCTTTTTCAAACTCTCGAAATATGAAAAATATGCCAAGTTACCCCTCCATTGGATTCGTAAAACTTAAATGATGAAGGAATTTTCACCATGACAAGACCTCCTTCCTCCTTCCTAAGACTCGTTAAACTTACTAGGATGGATTCATCCAAAGGGTGAACTTATACACTAAGCATATAGTATCTTATTCAAGCTTGCTATAAAAAATAAAGAGGTACTCGCTAGAAATAGTGGGGGAAAATTGAAGTAAAGTATGTCTTGTTTTATGTATTGAAGGCAACATGTTGCTCTTGAACATGAAACTTATCTACATCTTGTATTAGGTTTGGATTATCCTCTCTTCGTCACTTTCCTTCCTCTGTTTGGGAAATCCATTTTCCTCTCATTCAATCATATCCTTTTGTCACCATGAACATTTATCCCATTTTGAGTCAAATGTTTCCAATATCTAGAGTCGTGTCGCTGATATGTTCAAGAGAAGTCATATCTACAAAATTCAAACCTTTCATGCTTATTTGACCCTCTTTGCAACAATATTGATTCATTCCTATCTACCTTGATAAATCCTATGTTTCATGTCGATGATGTGGGAAAAATTATGGCCCTTATTTGACAGTTCGCTTCCTGATCTCGATTTATGTAGGAACGCAACAAAATATAGAAATAACCATAAACATAGAAATACAGCGGAAATAAGGCTTCATTTCATTAATATCAAATCACAAAAATATGCTTACAAACATGATGGAAATAAAATAGCTAGGGTGTTAATAGAAAATCTCTGAGAAGAGATGTGGCAGCTACAGACCTTTGAACTGTGTTACAATGAGGCTCGAGGGCCTATTTATTATGGAGAAACAATGGAGAACTCTAAACATCCAAAAACCTAACCCTAGGAGATGAAGCACCAAAACTATGGGCCGTTTGGGTAAATTAGTGTTTCAACTTCCCATCGGAACGTAACTTCGGCATACTATCTCCGTTTGGGGCTTCAAATGGCTCCGGAAGTTCGGGAGCGAGAAAAAATGCTAAAAATAGTAAGTTGTGAAAAAAAATGAAAGAGACAATGGTGGGGCCCCAAGTGGAATAGGCGGGTGGCCACCAATATCCACCTGGATCATTCCTCCCCCCTTAGGAAGCAATGGTCCCCATTGCGTTGAGTTCCTCCATGAGATGAGGAAACTTCTGTTGAACTTGGTCCCTGGTGAACCACTTGCCTTGGTGCAGGAGTTGGCCAGCTTTGACAACCCGATACAGTTGGATCTTCTGTCGGCAAGTGTTCTTGATTTGCATGTCCATGATACAGTCTGTGGTGGCCTTTTCCATGTAGTCTGGGTTTAAATATTTTGGTGTGAGTTCTTCTGCAATGTCAGAGGTGTCCAATAGAGGTGGGAAGTAGGGATGAAGGCAGTCTACATTGAATACTGGGTGCAGACCAAGGAATGGTGGAATACTGAGCTCGAAGTCATTTTTCCCTATAGCCTTGGTGATGGTGTACGACCCATATTGGAGCGGGCGAATCTTGCAGTGGGGTCCAGTGAGGTGCTCCTTCTGCAAATGTAGCCACACTTTTTCGCCCACCTGGAAGTTATGTGGCACCCGATGTTGATCATGTCATTGCTTGTACTTAGCATTGGCTCTGTCCAATATGTCATGAACCTGTTGGCGATTTGATGAATGCGCTCGATGAATTTTTTTTCTTTGTCAGCTTCAGACTAGACATGAGCCGAATCGGCTTGAGTAGCTGCAAATAGCATGGCTACGTCAATGGGACATAATGGATGGAATCCCAAGCCCACCTGAAAGGGGATGTGGTCGGTTGAGCTGTAAAGAGCCCGGTTATAACTGTGTTGGACATAGGGAAGGCTCTCATCCCTTGTGCGTGGATGCTTTGAATTGTACATGCGCAGAATGTGTACAATCATCCTGTTGACGACCTCTGTCTGGCCATTAGTTTGGGGATGGAAAGCCATGGGCTTGGTGAACTTGGTGTCCAACATTGACCAGAGGCTAGACCAAAATGTGTTGAGGAACTTGCTATCACAATCTGATATGATAGACTGTGGGATCCCAAAGTGCACCCACACTCGTTTAAAGAAGAGTTTAGCAGTGGCTTCTGCTGTGATATTCTTCTTGCAGGCTGCCATAATGGCCATATTTGAGAATCTATCGACGACCACGAAAACACAATCGTTTCCATGCTTAGTAGAAGGAAGGCCTGAGATGTAATCCATGGAGATGGATTCCCAAGGTCGACTAGGGTTAGGTAGCGGAGTATAGAGCCCTTGATTCTAGATGGTCAGTTTGGTAATGGCGCAAGCAGTGCAGGACCTGATGTACTTCTCGACATCCTGTCGAAGGTTCGACCAGTAGAAATACTTCTGCAGTACTGTCACTGTTTTTTCAACCCCAAAATGCCCAGTGACTTGACTATAGTGTGCTTCCCATATCATCTTGGCACGCTCGCTTGAAAAAACACAAAGGTGTTCCAGGTGACATAATATTTCATCTTGAAGGTGAAAATTTGGAACTTGCATACCCCCCAGAGTGCCTTGTATGTGTAGCTGAATTCTGGATCGTTCTTGTAGAGAAGCATCCTATTAGAAGTCTCATGCCCATAAGAGTTGAGAACGGTGGTTATGGCCATGATAAGTGGTCGGCTGAGGCAGTCTGCAACATTATTGGTGCTACCCTTCTTGTACTTGATGTTCAAATGAAATTGTTGCAGATATGTGGACCACTTCTGATGGCGATCGTTCTGCAACTTCCCTTGAGTTTGTATGAACTGCATGGGTCGGTGTTCTGTGTGGATGATTGTCTCCTTCCCAAAAATGTAATGCTTCCATTGTCGACAAGCCTGCACAATGGAATACATTTCTTTGTCACAAGTGGGATACTTTTGAACTGTGTCGAACAATGTCTCACTATGATATGCCACTAGATGCCTATGTTGAGTAAGAACTGCCCTAATAGCATAGTCAAAGGCATTTGTCTCGATCTCAAATGGTTGTTGCAAGTCTAGTAATGTGAGCACTGGGGCTCCTCCCTTGGTGACTTGACTCAAGGGCCAAGTGATATGAGAGAATCCCAACACGAACCTGCTGGCCAATCCTGAATGACTTGGATCTTGGCTGGATCCACATGCACCCCCCTTTCATCAATAATGTATCCCAGATATTGTACCTGGGTCATGCCAAAAGTGCACTTCTCCAAATTGGCACACAACTTGTGTTTCCGCAGTGTTTGGAGGACTTCTCGGATGTGGTGGAGGTGCTCTTCCCAAGTTTGGCTGAAGATCAGAATGTCATTAAAGTATACCACTACAAATGAGTTGGTGAATGGACACAAGATGTCATCCATCAACCTCATGAAGGTTGGGGGAGCATTTGTCAATCCGGAAGGCATGACAAGCCATTCGAAAAATCCATTCTTGGCTTTGAAGGCAGTCCTCCACACATCAGAGGGTTCGATTGGTACCTGGTGATACCCAGACTTCAAGTTGATCTTGCTGAAATATTTTTCCGCTTTGAGTTGGTCCAGAAGGTCATCAATCCATGTGATCGGGTACCTATTCTGGACAGTGATCTTGTTCAGCGCCCGATAATCAATATAGAGTCTCCAAGTCCCATCCTTCTTCTGTACCAACACGATCGGGTTCACACATGACGATGAACTTTTCCAGATGTGACCTTTCTGCAGTAGCTCCTGAATCTTCCTCTTGATTTCATCATTCTCCAGAATAGAGCGCCTATAGATCGGTCCATTGGGTAGTGGCACACCTGGGGTCAGGTCAATGGGGTGTTTGACCTGACAGTGTAGAGGCACCCCTGTGGGTGAGGTGAAGATGTCCCCATACTTCTCCACAACCTTGTCCATTTGTTGTTGTTGTGCAGAGGAGCCATGTCTGGAGGTCGTGGCCACAATCTTCTTCTTTCCTTGGGGGTGGATCATCAGGAAAAAAAATTTCCTGGTTTGGAAAATGAACTTACTGCATTGTTTTGCAGTAACCAAAGAGATAGTGGGAGGCGGTGGTACCTCTGGGATCCTGTACAATTTATTTCCCAAAGTAACAATAACAATGTGAGGCCGAGACTCATACATAACATGTCACTTCCACAAGTATGGTTGGCCTAATAATACATCAGAAACATCAATAGGAGCAATGTCACACAATACCTCATCCATGAAGGGCTTGATGCTATAGGGAAGGCGGCACTGCTAGCTGACGCGGAGATCCCGTCCTTGGTGAAGCCACCCGATGGTGTATGGTTGTGGGTGTGTTGTGGTTGGAAAGCCCAACGCTTCATGACATCTGCTGAAATGAGGTTCTTTTGGCTCCCATTGTCGACAATGAACCATAGCGGGGAACCCTTTACCCACATCTGGGAGTGGAAGAGACGCTCTGCCTCCTCTGGATCTTTTGGTTCCTCCCTCTGGATATTCATAGTGGCAACAATGGCATTGGGCTCTGCATCAATAATCTGTTTCCCTTTTTCATTCACCTTGTTAGGTTCAGATTCAGAGTCGGAGCATGCATCTAATTCAGAAGCTCTCATCTCGGCCACTAGTGACTGCTCGGCCTGACACTCACTTGTGTTGTGAGTGGAGCTCTTATGGAACTCACACAACTTTCCCGTGTCCTTCTTTGGCTTCGTGGTGTTGTTCTTTGCTTGTGTCTTTGGCAGGTTTTATTGGGCCGCCATGCCTTGGCTCTGTCCTTTGTTCTACGGTTTGGGGGCACCTTTCCCTTGCTTTTGATTCGCATATCCAAAGTCTCGCTTCTTCTGTTTGAATTTCTGCTCAATCTTGGCAGCATACCGGTATGCCGTACCAAGGGAGGAGATGTCGAGGAACTCCATTTCCTCCTGAATGTATCTGTGCAGACAACCACGATACTTTAGCACCAAATGTTTCTCTGAATCTTTGATACCCAACTTTATGCGCAGGGTATGGAATAGATTCGTTAGCTCATGCACATCATGATCCCTTTATTGCCGTAGCGTGGTCCATTGTATGTACTTGTCATCATAGATCCCCATGGGGTAGTATTTTTCCTTGATGGCATCTCGGAAAGAATTCCAAGTGGGTACAGATGAGAATAGAGAGGGTTCTGTCTCGTCCTTTTTTTCACAGTAGGTTTCCCACCAGTCCTTGACATGGGGGGTAGCTTTGAGGAGTGCAAAAATAATCTTCTCCTGATCGGAAAAGTCATGAACCGAGAAATATCCTTCTAATAGATTCAACCATCTATCTATGACATCTGGATCTATTTGACCCTCAAATACGGGAATGTAAAAGTTTACTTGTACCTTAAAGGGAGTTGTGCCTCTAGAGTGGCTGCTGGATGTAGATGCGCTGCTGGTGGGCAGTCATTGAAGGATCTGGGCAAAGTTATCCATCATCGCGTTCCTTTGTTTTCCGAGGGCCTCCTCGAGCAATATTTTGATAGGATCTCCTGCTCCCTCAACTTTCTTTTCGTCCCCCATGGGCATCCGTCGGGGTTTGCGAGGCTGATTTTGCAAAGGTTCCACCAGATCAAGCCCTAACTCTCTATCTAGGAAGTTGATCTAGAATCTCCCTTTTAGTACCTTGGAGATTGCATGCCTTAATGGCAAGTTCTTCGCGTTCGATGACAGGTTCATGTCATTGACCTTCGATCAAATAATTTTGCAAGTGTTCGACTTCAACTCCCTTATTCACACTTGTAGATTGTTTTATCGTACCTTGAGGGACATCGTCATTATTGGTGGTTTCTCTCATGCCTATTAATGGTTGACCTCATTGACCGGTAATCAGGTGGTTTCTACCATGTTCGACATCAACACATATATTCACATGGTTAGATTTGTACATTGGATGGATCAAGACAGAGATGAAGACCCTGGATCACATATGTTCGAATCCAGGATGTGTGGAGTATTCATGATTGTACACATGATCCTTTCTATACGAATGGCTGTGTTCGTTCCATGGATCCAAACATATGCTCCTGTCTAGTTAGATGGCTGTGCTCATACCATGGTTTCATGTTTTATTTGATGCCTATTCAGTAGTTTCCTATCATGCATATTTATATCAAATATGTCACATATTGTATCGTGTTTGATTTGCAGGCCTCCCAATGGTAGTTTTCCAAAGTCCTTGGCTTTCTTGATAAAGAACTGCAACCATCACTTGTAGTTCTGATTTCATGCTTTAGGGTGCATCTGTTACACAATATTTTGTCACATTCCCTATTTCGTATCCAAAGTTTCTTCCTCTGTGTCACTCATGCCACAAATGTCAAAAAGCGACAAAATCTATGAAAACATGTTCACCATGAATAACATGCTCAAAACATCCATGAATAAATGGAGAATCAGTGTATTACAACAATTTTGGAGAAAGATTATAAAAAAACATAATTTTCTTCCCCAACGTGGTTCTCCCATGTATGCCCTCGTACTTGTCACCCTATGTGTAATTGGTAAACAACGTTGGTAGCATGTGAATTAAAGTTAAAAGTCGCGTTGGTCCTCTTCAGGTAGGTTCTCCAAAAATGGAGTAGAAGCTTCTTCCTTTAGAAATATCGATAACAAAAGTATGGTATCCGTTGGTTGAGGATATGGTTGAGTTTTCCCATTTTGAACCTTTGACCCTATATTTAAGGATCTTCCTGTTTGAGATAAGGAATTTCCTCCCTCATTTTTAGATCCATAACCTCTCTAAATTCACTATAAATGAATGCCATGCCTTCTCCAAATGGTTGGTCATTGTTGGTTGCCTTTATAGTGCTCAAATGTGCCTAAATGCTATCAAAATTCCAAGGAGAAGGAGTGCTCTAAGTATTTGGCTTGGACTTGGAATCTCTTCCTGAATGAAACTTCCAACATCAAGACACCGGTTGTATGCTTTCATCTTTGATTTATTAATAGTACAACACATGTCTTACTTTCCATAAGATTTTTAATTATTTCTTTCTTAGCATGATGCTCCTTGATCTCTCATATGGTTTACATTAGAATACAATATATTATGCTTTCTTTGTTTGTCATCAAATGACCTCTCTTGCAGGTATTCGTACGTAAAGGAATAGTGAGGAGCAAGGTTGGAAGTGAGGATATCAAGATTAAAATTGACAAGCAACTGCATAGGAGCGAGGTAGGCCATCTTCCTCTCTCATGTCATTCTGATTTAAACTAGGAAAGTTTGCTTGCTTTTGTCTCATTTGTTACTAGACCCACTCATTGGGATAGAGTGATCGATTCCATCTATAGAAGGGATTGCCTGAATAACGCAAACATAACTTGAACTAACCCAGGGGCAATCCAAATGGAAACAACACTCCATCCTCTGCCTAAAAATCCAAAGAGGCGGTTACCAAAGTTTAATCTTGATGATGGACTGCTTGTTAAGGAACACCTTCACAATCTCATATTAGGCATCAACCTTAATGGAGTTGTAGAAGATGATTGTGTAGTCATAATTTTCCCTTATAATTTTGAAGGATGCACAAGATCATGTTATTTTTCATTAACAACAGGATCAATTAATGATTGGGATGCATTCGAAGAACAATTTTTGACAAAATTTAGAGATGATCGCACAAAAATTACTTTAATCAATGGTCTATCTAATCTCAAAGTTAATCCAAATGAAAAAATCAAATATTTCAACTCCATGTTCCATAAACTGTTAAATAAAATTCCAGAGACTTCTCAAGCTAGTGACGATGTATAGATTGAATGGTATATTTATGCTCTTCCTTCTAATATTGTAATATTTGTAGATATAGCTAATAATATAACTTTACTTGATAATATAAAACAAGCTCTATCTGTGGAGAAGATAATTCTTTATATGGAAAAGAAAAATGCACTTGAATAAATGAAATCCAAGAAGGTCACTTTCAAATATTAATCCAAAAAATAAATCTCCCAAAGATCCTTCCGATTTGGAAGGATTACAGAAGGTCCTCGAAACAATTCCTAACAAAATGGTAGAAATCAAAAAACAAGTCGCCGAATCTTCAAAAAATCCTTTCTAATCTTTTTAAAAGACTCAGTCATCAAAATATCAACCCCCTGTCATTATTTCAAATGCAAAAACTGATCAAGATGAAGAAGAAGAAGAATTAACCTTATCTGCTGAAGAATCATGAGAGGAAGAATTAGCTGAAGCACATGGGTTATGGGATTTAATTCTAACCACTTCAGAGAATGAAGAGGAAGAAGAAGCCATGCTTGTAAGCACTAGAAGTAAGGGACATACCGATACTCCTACAACAATTAAAAAAAAAAAGTCCCGTACTCCTCTAAACAAAGAAAAAACCATAGTGAAAAAGGAAGCTTAGTATACCTTCCGATCTTGTTCCATCTCCCAAAACTCCCTCTTCATATAAAAATTTGGTAGTCTTCGATACCATAGAATATAACATCGTAGAAGATATGAAAAAAGTTAAAGATAAAATTTCCTTGTTTGAGGTAAGTAAGTTAAAATGACAACATAAATTCTTACTCAAAGAATTGAATGTAGTTCCTGCATCCCCTTTACCCACTGCTGTTACTACAAAAGCCTCAAAAAAGAAAGGTAAGCCTCCAAATGACCTTTCAGATAAGATCAATTATTTCGATGCTATTCTGATTGGAGATAGATAAAATTCTGGCACACCTCCTTTTATTTTAACTTTTGATATTTTTAATAAGAATGTTCATAATTGTCTAGTAGATTCTGGTGCATCATCAAATATTATGCCTTATGTAGTTTGTCTTAAATAGAATATTTCACCTCATAAATATGTTGTACAATTTTTTCAATTAGATCGAACAAAGGTCAAAGTATTTGGAGAAATCAACTCTATTTTGATAAGTCTGCCTTCTAACTCAAAGGTATGTAAAATAATAGATATATTAGTTGCAAACATTCCAAAATTATATGTCCTTATTCTAAGCAGAGATTGGTCTGACAAATTATATGGTTATTTTGCAATGGATTGGTCCCACATGTGACTTCCCTACAATAGTAAACCCAATCAAATCCAGGTGGACAGAGAAAAGCATATGAAATATTCAGTAACTGATCTAGAAGATGAAAATGAACCAGTGGTTTTTGCAAATTATATTCTTGGGAATTATTTCTCGGAATCTTTGGCAAATTTTCAGCACATAACTCTCCTTTTTTAGTTGATTCTGTTACATCTCAGATTGAGAAATTTTCTCAAACAGATTCATCTAAGTGTATTAATATTATATATACATCTGTAAATAAGAATGACAAATTATTTTGGACTCTTTATTTTGATGGGTCAAAGTCTAATGATGGTGCAGGAGCTAGTTAAATCTTGATAAACCCCGAGGGAGAAAATGCTATGCTTGCATGTATATTAGAATTTGATTGTACTAACAAAATTGTTGTATATGAGGCATTAGTATATAGATTGTAGAAATCCATTAGCCTTGATGTGAAATACCTCAAAATATTTGGTGACTCTGAAATTGTGATAAAACGGGTAAGAAACACTATTCACCATGTTTCCAGCCATCTCAAACATTACCAATCCTTGATTCAAAGTCTTACCTCTCATTTTATTGTATTTGACATAGCCCTCATCCCAAGATTACAAAATTCAAGTGCTGATATTTTGGCTAATGTTGCTTCTAAGCTTATCCCACCTGAAGATTTCAACCCTGACATATTTTCAATTGAATTAATTTTTTGCCCCTCCATTCCTGACAACATAACCAATTCGCGTGTGTTCAATAATGATGAGGATATCCTAATATTTCTAACATCAGAAGGATTCCATTTCGATCAAATCATCGATGAGGACGAGCATGATAAACAACTAAACAAACATACTGAAGAAATTTCTTTACCTAAGCCTATGGTTAAACTCAAAGATTTTTACGATTTAAAGGACACGTTTAAAACGGTTACCAATTACAAATTCAAAGTTCAACTTTGAGGCTTGAATTAGTTAACTTAGGGTCTGATCTTAAACCTAAGAATATCAATTTAGGCCTCAAACTCACATATGATGAAAGGTATGAATTTATTCATCTGCTAAGAAAATATAAGGATGTATTTGCTTGGAATTGTGATGATATCAAAACCTATGACACATCCATCATTCAACATACCATTCCCATGCTACCAGACACAAAAACCATTCAACAAAAGCTTAGAAAGATTCATCATAACTTGGAAAATCAGATCACTCGGATGCGGGTGCCTTGCAGTGATCGAAGGGGCCACCTGGGCGTCATGTGGTGGGACAAATTTCCATCCCACGCGGCCGTACATGGTTGCCCACCCAGTGTTAAATCCTTGAGCAAGATGGTCTTAATTTCACACTCCGCCACCTTCATTGTGACGTCCTCCTGCTACAGAGCATTAAGGGCTCTCGATTCCGTCACCATGGCTATTAAGCCTACCACCCATGCTCATTCGGCCTCCATTCGGCTCTCCCTCTTGTTATCTGTGCATGCCTACCATTCTCCCTTTCAACCCCTAGCTCTTGGCCCTGATCAACCTTGTCACAACCTTCCCACGACGTTATCTGGTGGTGGAAACTCCTCTCCTGTGCTGTTGAGCGCTCCCTCCCTGTCTTGCATCTTTGTTCCTTCGTCTGTCATGCCTAGGCGTCATCGTATGTAGTATTGAAGAGCTGGAGGCCGCACCCTCCCCTCCAAACCACCTCTATTGAACGCCATGGGTAGGGAACTGAATCTTTTCGTGGGCTAGGAGGAGCCGAGTAGGCTCGACCCTGTCAATCTATCCGCTCAATTATCCTTGCAACTCCCTGTCTCCTCTCTGGCTTCTTCAAGCATTCAGCCCAAAAAGCGATCGCGAAATTTGACCATCCCGCCAGAGCCGACCTTCATCCCTCGCAAGATGAAAGCTCTACCTGTGCAAAGTGCCTCCAATGACAGCCATTGCACCAACAAAAATTCGGGTTCCAACAATGGTCGAAGTTCAAATAGCGACGCAGGAGATAAGGATGAGGACACCAGTTAGCTTGCTGCCACCTCCAAACAGCTAGACACTCCGGGGTTTCCATGGCTTCAAGCCACTAGCCACACGCTGAGCAAGGAGGATGATGCCTCTTTCTATGTTTTTAGGATCGAGGAGGAAGACCCCAACTCCAACAAGAAGAATGAAGGTCCACCCTAGTTTCATTTGGAGGGTGCTCTTCTCTCTTTATAGTTTTTTCATAGCGTTATATAGTTTAAACATGTTTTGGAAGACTTCGCTGTAAGGGTTGAGTTTAAATTTCGCTACTGTGTATGCTGGTTTCCCATTCTAGGCAAATTTTATTTTGTGCTACTGGTGGACTAGTTTCCCCAGCTGGGGCAGCCCGTATTCTAGTTTCAAACTCTTGATACTTCCCTCCGGAATTGGCTTGCTGAGTCCGGAGGAAGAGATATGTAATATTTTGCCTTGTCTAATATAATAGATATAGTCTAACTTTAAAAAAATAAAAACACTTGGAAAATCAGATCAAGAATGAGTTAAACAAGCTTCTTAAAGCCAAAATTATTTTTCTAGTTAGACATTCTAAATGGGTTTCAAATCTTGTACCTATCAGGAAAAAGAATGGAGATATTCATATTTGTATAGACTTTAGGAACTTGAATAAAGCACGTGATAAGGATAGCTTTCCTCTACCCCCAATGGAACAATTCTATAATCTGTTGCTGGTTCTGAGCTAATGTATTATCTAGATGGATTTTCACAGTAATCCTTCTGCATCTAGAAGAAAAACTTAAAACTACATTCAGAAAGGAATGGGAAACATATACATATCAAAAAATTCCTTTTGGACTAATAAAACCCAGGAGCTACTTTCCAGAGAGGCATGGACATCACTTTTAGAGGTTTGATTAACAAAACGATTGTAGTATACTTAGAAGATATTACAATTTACTCCAAGTAAATAACTAATCATTTTCACAATTTGAAGCAAATCTTTGAAAGGTGTAAAAGATATGGAATCTCCTTAAAAAGTCATTTTTTTCTCTCATCGAAGGAAGATTTTAGGATTTATTGTTTCCACAGTTGGAATTTGAATAGATATAGATAGAATTAAGGCAATTTCTAAAATCCCCTTGTCAGATAATACGAAATCCATGCAGTCCTTCCTTGGGAAAATCATTTTTTTCAAAAGGTTTGTCCCAGACTTTTCACAAATTGTCTTATCCTTACATACCATGATCAAGAATATTTCAATTTTTAGATGGGAAAAATTTGAAAAAGAAGCATTTGAATCAATGAAACAAGCAATCATAGATGCTCCTTCTTTTTCAACCCCTAATTTTTCTTCAAAATTTTTTCTATACACTTTCACCTCTGAAAAATCCCATGCAGCAGTGTTGACACAACCCAATGAACAAAAGTTGAAGCTCCCATTTATTTCTTTAGTTCTAACTTACAGGGAGCTGAATTAAATTACTCAAAGTTTAAAGAGAAAGGATTTGCAGTTTTCAAGTCGATCAAGAATTTCAGACCTTTCCTCTTAAAAACTCATACAAAATTAGTTGTTCCCTTCCCATCGGTCAGACAATTACTTATCCAAAAGGAATTAGGGGAAAAAATATCTAATTGGGTCACTGCATTGCAAGAATATGACCTAGAGATAAAACCTTCTAAAATAGTAAGAGGTCAAGGATTTTGTAGATTGATTACTGGAGCCAATGATACATCAGATGATGAAGATTCAGGTACTAATGTCCAATTTACAGAGGTATGTCCCATTGAGACTGAATCTCAGTATGCTGATCTTATATTTTATTAAAAAAATGGGTATGCTCCATCTGAAATCAATTATAAGAAAAAAATAGCCCTAATATTGAAAGCTAATCAATACCAACTCATTGATGATGTTTTATCTAGAAATAATTATGATTATGTTCTATTAAGATGTTTGGAAAAACCTGAAACATAAATGGTTTTGCAGGAGTTACATTGTGGAACAACTAGTGGACATTACAGTGGAGACATAATCGCTCATAAGATCTTGCATGTTGGTTATTATTGGAAAAATTTATTTAAGGACACTCATGCTTATGTCAGAAAATGTAAAATTTTCCAAACTACTACAGGAAGACAAAACAAGCCAACCTTGCCTTTGCAATATGTCAACATCGAAAAACTCTTTGAGTAGTGGAGCTTGTAAATAATAGGTGAGATCGTTCGTCACTCATCCAAACATCATAAATACATCTCGACTGCTATGAATTAATTTACAAAATGGGTGGAAGCAATACCATTAAAAGTGGAAAATTCTGAAAGCATTGTTGAATTTATTGATCAATTCATTATCACCAGGTTTGGCCTTCTGCATGCCATCATTTTTTATAATGCACATTATATTTACGAAAACACCATAACTGAATTTTCTCTTAAAATAGGATTTAATTTAAAATATTACGCAAAATACTACCCACAAGGAAATGGTCTAGCAGAATCTACTAATAAAACCTCATAAGAATCATCAAACGAACAATTGACCAAAATCAAAGAGATTGGCACAAAGCTTTAATATTTGCATTATGGGTTGATAGAATCACTCATATGACCTATATAGGTACTTATCCTTTTCATTTAGTGTATGGGAAAGAAGCTATACTTCCTCCCAACTTAACCCTTCGCTCACTAGCCCTAGTGCAATTTATTGAAGAGAAACCTTCTTCTGCTTTACAATTGAGAATGTCCCAAATCCTTAAGCTAGAAGAAGAGATAAATAAATCCAAATAGGTCCATGCTCATCATAAACAATTTGTCAAGTATACATTTGATGCAAGTTAAGTTAATAATTTTTTTCTTGAAATTGGAGATTTAGTTCTGAAATGGGATAAGGCCTATGAAGAAAAAGGAAAACACACTAAATTTCAAAATTTCTGGCTTGGCCCATTTTATATCATTGTGAAACTAGGTCCAATAACCTTTATTCTGCAATATCTATAGGGAAGGAGGGATGATCTTCACGTTAATGGACTAGTTCTAAAAAAACACCTTTCTTAAAGAACATTCGTTCTGTTGTAAAATATATAAAAAATCATATGTACATATCGATGTCTTTTTAGCCTTAGTTGTTAGGTAATATAATTTTGGCTTCCCATTTGGTTCCATTGTAGTTTCTCATCATTATTGAAGCTTGAATGATTAAGGAAGAAGTTTTGAAAATGTAATTATAAGATTGAGATTTAGTATTACACTTATCATAATTCTCTGGAATTATACATATCCATTAATTTGTAAAACCTCACAACTTGAAACTTTAAAAATATCTACTTGTCCTATGATTAGTCAAGAAAGGTTTTCTTAAAAAATAAGGACTATTTAGAAGCTTTAGCATATTTTGACTCTCCCCATCCACTCATTGTAAATTTTTTAGAGTGTAATTCAAAAATATAAAAAACTTAGAAGATAATAGGTCTCATCATGAGTCTACTTACCATGATCATGGGAAACTAATGATGATTGACATTATCATAACTGGCCACCAAACTAGGATAATGGCTTGTATTTTTATAATTATAATACAAGAGGTCTCATCACGAGCTGACTTTTTCAGTCTCATTATGATCTTAAAATGGGTTGGATAACTTGTTATGTTTTTCAAGAACCTCCCACTCAGTTAAACAAATAAGATCTAGCTTATACTTGACAATTTGCAGAATTTATGCTTGAAAGTGGTGTATAATTTTTAACTGTTTAAGTGTCTTAAGTACATTTTTTGTTTCTGAAATTTAACATGTATAACAACAACATAATGCAACAATAAAACATCCATAGATAACAACAAAATTAATCTAGGAGTTCACTCGAATATCATGGGCTACGTCTCCTTTGAGCTTTTTTATCTTGACTTGGTTCTTTGGGATTATGGTAAAGTTTCTTTTACAAGTTCCACACTTAACTCCAATGGATACTTAACTGATCCAAATGGCTTATAATACCATCTATATCCCTATCATGGCTGTCATCACTCTGCAAACAACTTTAGGCTCCCTTAGACTCGATTCCTTCTGTCGGTGCACTGAGTTACAATGAGCTTCTATGTGGCACTAAATCCTTCAGAATTCTATTTCTATCCCTGAAACCACACCTACTATCTCCAACACACATCAGACACCAAATATCGACTGATAATTTTCTCAAAACGAGCACTGCATCCCCAAACTAGACCTTCCTCCACGGTTTGCCCAGGGCTGCCCAAAACTTCCCTTCAGGTTATCGAGCTCTAGAAGTCATGAAATGGCTCTAAAAATCCATTCATTGGATTCACAATGCAAAAATTAGTCAGGATAGTCTATTTTTTCACTGAAAATGGCCTTCGGCTGCTTCGGTTTCACCTCTAACACCTATCGACACCCCCTGGCGCTAAGGTCACTGAAAACTTCTATGATGGGTTTTTGACCTCTAGAAGTCCTAAAAATATTCTACAACCTACATCAATGGATTCATAATTATTTTTACAGTCAGAAATGACTATTGGTTTGCTGCATATGGTCTCTAGCTACCCTGGCTAGGCCCTTAACTGCTGCTGGCAAAAGATGGCACTGATGGCCCCTGGAACTTTATTGAAGCTTCTCAGCTTTCTAAAGTCCTCTACAAGCTCTAAAAATAATCTCATTAGTTTTATAACATCTGAAATATCCAAAATTTACTATTGGATTGTTGAAAAAGACCTCTATCTCCCCTGGCTAGGCCTCAAACTGTTGCTACCCCCTGGTGGCCCTAGTGGCCCCTTGAACTTCACTGATGCAAAAACCTACTTAAAAGCTCTTTGATGGCTCTGAAACCTACTCCTTTGAGTCTGGAATGTTTGAGATACTCGAAATTGACTATTGGCACCCTAAAATTGGGCGAATCTAGCTCCAGATAGAGCCAAAACAACTTTTGCCTAGTGTCCCCTAAAAATCCTCCACCAAATGTGGAGATACTACACATAACTGCAGTAAGATTTGGAAAAATCAGAAAATTTTGGAACGCCCTCCAGAAATACTGCTAGGTCTAACTATTAGTTAAAATGCTGGTGGTTAGCATTGGGCACATGACCCTGGACTCCGCGCGGTTATGTTAATTTCCAGAGTGTATTAACCGAGCGGATAAGGGTTAATGCAACGATTGCATATAACCACATTCAATTTGCTGGTGGTAACATTTTTGTGTGTTAGCGGTTATAATTTGCGCTTGGACATGAGGTCGAGGACACATGGGGAGGGGTTGGCCCCTCTGCCCCCCCAACGCAGAAACCAATAACATTTAAATTAAAATACGATCCTTATAGGGGTAAGAAACACCATTAGGAGAGTTGGTAATGTGCGTTCGTGTGCGGGCAGGAGGTCCAGGGTTCAACCCCTGCCACATGGCGGCTCTTAATTGGTCCAAAAATCACAAGTCAGCCAATTGACTAATAAGACGATGCCAAGTGTCAAGAGCTAGTTGGACTGGATGGAATATTATAGGGAATATTCCAAGAATATTCTCTTTTTAATTTCCCAAAATTTCAAGTCAAACTTGGTCAAAGTCCAGTTTTTGCAGTTTACTCAACTTTTCAAACTACGATAACTTCTTCATACTGTGTCGGTTTTTAAAACCGTTCACGACATCAGAATCCAGAAGACGAGATATATCTAGTCGCTCAGGTTTGGCACACTTCTGATCACTTTGAATTTTGAGCTATCATTCTGGTCCATGATCTAGTTTTGATCACACCTCCCCATTAGGAATCTTTTGGACCCTAAAAGATTGATATACTGATCTTTATAGTAGATGATAGTACAACACACTCTTCTTTTCAACCTCCATACACTTGCCTTGGATGGCTAGTGCCTTTGAACCACAACGCGAAGGTAGTCGACACTTCCCTTCCTGGATGCGCTTGTCCTCTTGTCAAGAACTGTCTTCCTTGCACTCACTCAGAAATTTCTGGTGAGAAATTTGTAGAAGGTAGTTGAACATCACTACCTTGATCATTGATCCAAGGTGGCTCAAACAAACGTGAGATTAAAACATATATACATGCATACATAATCGAAATTTGCATATGTACAAATGAGTATGTCTTACTGTGTTAAGAAGTCCAACCACTTCTTACCAAGCCACTTCCACGACGACTTTTGCCACTGCAAATATTCTTCATGTGAAACATCCATTCTCACATTAATAATGGAATCCTTGGTTCCACTTTTGCTAGTCTTTCTGTTCTCTTGCTACATGTGCTTGGGATGATTAGTTGGATGCAATGTCTAACATTGGGAAACAACATGTCCCCTCTTCTAACAATGTGTATGCACCTTCTTTGAAAGTTGCCTTTGCCTCATCTGCTTCCTGTATACCTTATTCCTCATCCAACATCTCAAAACATCATGGTTAAACTAACCACAATATGCACAACAACTCTTTCTTCCATTTAAGCATGCAAAATTGTCATGCCTTACATAAATATAATAAAATTGAATATAAGAAGAATTATACCTCTTGTGCTGCTTTTCATGTCCATCCTTTTTTCCTTCTTGAGGAGATGAACTAATAGAGGCTCCAGCTTTCATTTGTAGAATAACATCATCGTTCTTGTCTTGAAATCTGTCCCTTCTCGCATGCTCGCCATAAGCTACAGGTCTACAATCTTCTTGCTGCAACAAAGGCTTAAAGCAATGGAAATCATCTTGGAAACAAACTTGACATGTTTGTATATTAGAACTTGGAACAACAGTTTTCTTTGAAGTTGCCTCACATGCCTTCATGGCTTTGGAGTCTTCGCTATTAGATTGCACATAACCAAGACCAAATTTCTTAGGTCGTTCCTCAACCAAAATAGGTTCAACCATGCCTTGTGAATGCTTGCCTAAACCCTCGCCTTCATAGCCCATTTAAATCATTAACTTGGACCCTATACCTCTAGTGTGCTTTTCAAAAGAAACAACACATCTTTCTAATGAGGAAATTGAAGACAAATTAGAGTGAATTACCTCTGCTTCACGCATGTTCTTGGTTAAAGCGTCTTGCGCTTGATGGAGCTGCATCTCCATATCATGCAATCTTTGAAGAATTTATTCTTTCTCTTCCTTCATATCAAAAAATTTCTCACGAAGTTTAGTGATTTCTATTCTATCTTCAAACAGAATCTGCACCATGTCCTTCAAGATGTAGAAGTCACGCTTCATGTCTTCATCGAAGAATCTTGTGAAGGAGGAGGATTTTGAAACCTCACTTGAAGAAGTTTTCATCTTGAATATGAACTAAATAACTTCAACAAAGTTCACAAAGCTTTCAAAACAAATGACAAAGCTTTTGAACAAAATGGCTATAGAGACAAACTCTTATTCAAGTAGCCTTTTGCAAACAAACAACTGACAAAAGGGTTTTCTCTTCAAGGATGGCCTTGAGGTCCTTTGGGTAAGGAAGATGCCTTCAACCCTTCTCTTTCTTCTTACCCTCTTATGGAATTAGCTATCAATATCTCTCCCTTCACCTCTAGAAAACTCAAGCAACAATCAGTTTGCAAACAATAAAATAGTAAAAAGTGTTGTTGTATATCTCTATGCCCAAATCCAATCCAATTGGAAAATGATAGAAACCACTTTCTTGAGATGATCTAGCGAGAAAAAAATTACACAGTCAACTGGAAATTTAATCTAAGTGCTGTATTGAAATCAAAGACAAGTAAAAAGTGTTGTTGTATATCTCTATGCCCAAATCCAATCCAATTGGAAAATGATAGAAACCGCTTTCTTGAGATGATTTAGCGAGCAAAAATTTACATAGTCAATTGGAAATTTAATTTGAGAAAAAATTTCAAAGCATGTAAAGGAAACTTAACTACTCTATGACTAAATACTCAATCATCCAATTTTGGAAGAATGACAAAGTCACCTTCTTGATATGATATTTACAAGCATTTAGTTATACATTTAATTGAGATTTTAATCTAGGAAAGCAATAAATATTAATCTATGAGAGAAAATAAATCTTAATCTATGAAAGCAAATAAATCTCACACATTGTAGATGGTTGATCCAAAAGTATGAGAGATGGTAAGTCGAGAGGCTCCATATGTAAGCAAAACCAAGTCAAAGTGAAAGAACACTCATGAGTAAGGTGCCACAATCTAATTCTTTATTCAAAGCTTGAGCATAACTCCAACTTCACACATGCCTTTGGAAGGATAAGGTTCTCCTATTTATACAAATTCCTAAGAAACCTCCTCATTAATGAGGATCCTTCTTTCTCTCCTTTGATCCATAACATTCTCAACCAATTTTTTAACCATAGGCCACATATCCCTCCTTCAAATCTCCTTCATATCATGAAGATAAATTCGAATTTGATCTTTGGGAGCCACATAAGAGGGCCTTGGAAGCTTCCAATGAACCTACACATGTTACAAAACTCTTTCCACTTTTAAGGTATAAGGATATGCATATTATTTCCTAAATTTTAATCACAAATTCACTTAAAAACACTGGAAATTAATAATGTTTGGAACACACAAGGGTAACCCAAATAATGATGAAAGTGAGATAAATGCAGTGACATGGTAGTGAAATGGAGGTGATATAATGGATATGATGGTGAAAGTGAATGTCTTTTTAAGGACATTTCTGAGACCCAAAAACATCCTTTAAAATTCTCCGATCTCTGACATTCTCCTTCCCCCGATATCCTCATTACCCCCAATACTCCAATATCTGTATACCTCCAATCGCCGATAACATTTTCCTCTCGATATCATAATAATCATATTACAACATCCATATCACAAATTTTTATTAGATGCAAATCTTAAAAATAACCGATACAATTCCTGTGATACAAAGCTTACGATGATGTTTCCCATCTATATATTATAGCCGTGACATAATAAAAGAACCTATCGGGAAAATCAAAATCGCATGTTTTAGAATGCACAGCACAAGAAAGCCCTCGATATGAAAACCTTCGATAAGTTTTGACCTGTATAAAAGGCCATGTGAACCCATGTTTCATGAAATGACTAAGTGCAACGAATTCATTTTCTTGATGTCGTAAATGATTTGATTGATGCAGTTTAATGATGATAGATTTTGTTCATATAGACACATATTGATATCAAATGAGTCATTTGCCTTAGTGAATTCTCAAATTAAGAAAGTTTCCCACTCATTCTTGTAATTAATCCTTGTAGGATAGCCCCGACAAACAAAATACAAAAAAAATGTCTAAAGTTGCTAAGGAAAAGAAGAAGCCTACAGTACAACAACCACCTCCTCCTATAGAAATCACTGAAATGCTCCTGATGTTCACAGATACTACATGCACACAAGACATTAGAATATCTTCATGGGAGGCTATGTATAAAATGTTTGAAGATGAAAAAATTAGAATAGTGGAGAGAAAGGCCACATCATATGATTCCACATCCACTTATGAGACTACCCGGAGTGATGTCGCTAATTCTCATCTACAAAAATTTGCTGCACGACCAAAGATTTTTCCATACACATACATGGTTAAATGGGTCATAGATAATTTTAATATTGTAGAAATGACATTTCTTTATTCTAAGAAAACAATTATTAGGTCATTTAATAATGAGGATTTGAGGAAAATGTATCACTTGCCGCCACCTCAGAAGAAATACGACAAACAATTCATTCAAAATTTCAAGTGAGAAATTGAAGACCAATCAGAACTTATTAGGCAAAGGAGAGGAGGCCCTAATAAGCACAAGTGTGAGGATAAGGGTATGTATACTATTGCCTCTCTTGCTGGCCCATATTGTTATATAACTTCCATGATGTGTAGGGTGCATGGGTAACCTAATACCCAAAAATTCTCAGTCCAGTGGGTACCTTTGATAGATGATATTTCATATGCTTATATAGTGGATTGGGCAACTATATTATCCAATAGCATAGTCACCCAAATTCTTTACTACAGAGATAAATATAATTTTTATGATAATACCATACCCCCTTTTACAAGAGTGCTTAAATTGTGGATGATGTTTGTTTTACTTTGGATTTCACATCCATGGGATGGAAATGGACCCTGGAAGACCCTATGCCTATTTGTATTTACCATGATATACCGTGGGAGTCTAAATTCCAACTACATTTCTACAAAATTTTCCATGGGGTTATGCTACCAATGTACCAAGATGTTTTTGATGAGAAAGCCTCCAGAGTTTCCAAATAAGCCAATAATTATTTAACATCTATATGGAAATGGTTTGGGGAAGAGTCTTTTACTTATATCCGGGTTTTCGATAGTTTAGCCAACCCTCATGTATTACCACTCTATGTACCCCATAAGCTTCTAGCTCGATAAATCGCATATCAAACTGTGGGGAAAGACCTATCTAAAGTAATGAAAGATGCTAAGAAGTCTATGTGGCGATATTTTCCCATTTCTTATGGAGTTTATGCCCTAGAAAATTTCAAGCATGTTGTTATTGAAATTGACCAAATCCAATGTTTGAATTTCCCAACTATCCCTGTCCCAAACATATAGTTTGATCCTAATGAGACTGCAAATAATTTCACTGCACAGGTCAAGATAATGCAATTTACTCATGAACCAAATAAATTTGATGATCTATTTGAATCGACCTACACTTATGCAGAGGTTGAGATATTGGAAGTAACCCAATGCACTCCAAAAGAAATGACTCAGTTCAATTAATATCAGAACAAAATAATAGCCAACCTGCCTCTAGTTTTGTTGACAATCCCTAAATTAGACACACAACAATATAAAGTCCTCACTACTCCATGAAAGGTAAGCAACACATCACAGGCTAAGGAAAAATACTCATCATCAATTGATCAGACCAAAGAACTTCAGACAGACAACCAATTGGATGAGATTTGGGATCAATTTAATCAGGCCATACAAAAAACATGGACTGAGGACTTAAATAATCCAACCCAAAAGGAAATCACTCAAACCCCTGAAGTTATTGGGAATACCTCCCTCACTACTAGGGCTTAAAATCAGGCCATGGATACTCATGATTTGGAAATTATCTCAGAATTTCCGACCTCAAAGGTCATCCTGAAGATTGAAGAAATACCTCCCCTAGATGTGTTCTATAGTCCCAAGCATAAAGTTGTGATGAGTAGACAGAGGAAAATACGAAAGATAGAATAAACCCATGCTTTAGTTCTTGACAATGCTTATTTTGATGTCATGTGGAAATATCCCCAAACAAACCCTTCAGAGGAACTCACAAGGCTCTCAAAATTTGCAGGGGCATATTCCACGACCACCATTGATAAAGCCTATGAATTACAATAATTGATCAAATAAAAAGATGAAAGGATACTACAACTAGAACAAGGCCCGTAAAATGAGAAGAAAATTATTGAAAAACAATGGAAAGCTTAACTTATAAAGCTTCACAAAAGCTTTAATGATTTGAAGATTTAACATGAAGATGATATGAAAAGTAAGGATGCACAGATTCAAGAGCTTTAACATGGAATAAAGAAAATGAAAATTAATCCCCAGATAGATGAATTCAAGAAGGAAGTAGGAGAGAAAAACACTCTCCTTTCTCAACAATAGGTTATCTTCTACCATAAATTGGCAATAATCAATGAATTATGCCAGTTAAGTGATTCACTAGTGAATCAACTGTCCGATTTGAGGACATATTATGACGAGATAGAAGAGCAGGTTTTTGACTATATATCTTGGTAGGACAGTGCTAAAGGAAGAGCATGCGATCTCCCTAGCATTGAACAATTGCAGAAATAAATTGTTTTCAGAGATTTGGACATGATCAAGATAGCATGAATAAATGGCTATATTCAGTACTAGAAATATCTCCAACAACCTCACTGAATATGTCAGTGACAATCTGCTACTGGAAAATTTGATTCAGGAACTCCTTGAGGGCACTTTACCCAATGTGAAAGTATTGAAAAAGACACAGAAATAATTGTCTAAGAATACAACTGAAAGTATGAAGAAGTTATTGCAATTCTTGGTCAAACCTCACAGCCAATGGCTTATGCTGAGATGTCTTTCCAATACAACCATTCACTTCTTTCCACCACTCAACAATGCATTTTTCACGGGAAATATGCACATCTAGCCTGCTCATTCTCCCAAATTAAAATCAATGACAGATGTGTGTGAGTTGCGATAACAAATGGGAGAGAAATCATCATCTCGTCCATAATTATCTTGTTACAGCAAATCCTATTATTATCCTTTGTTTTATTTTAAGGATGGTTTGTGTAAACCACCTTAGTACTTTATGTCACTTTGCTATATTTTTATTTTGAAGAAGACTATAAAATCCCCTTCATTGTAGTATGAAAGGGGTTCTTAATTTTTGTAAGAGAGCTTCTAAGTTTGTACTATTGTATCGGTGAGGAATCTTAATAGAAAAGTTGAACCAACATTTTTTCTCTCATGAGCAGAATTCTCATATATAGGGTACTATTATCTCTCTTATGTTGCTTTGTTTTAATGATATTAATGGTCATTTAAATTTGTTTGTCATATATATGTTTTATAAACAATCAGGCATCATCGCTATTGAAGTGTGTGGTTGTAATATTTTCCATATATGTATAAACAACTAGATCTTTTATGTGATATGTTTTGTAAACTAATTTAATTAAGTATTTAATTAAATTATTTATCTTAATCTATTTTCACTTCAAATAAGACTTGATGATCTATATTGTCTTAGTTTATAAAGTTTAAGTATATTTATTCTGGTTTCATTAATTTTAATTACATTATCATCTTCACAATTATATATCCCATCCAATCATATATTTTTTAAAGGGAAACTGGTCCCATTATCCCTAGTCGGAACTACCACTCCAAACAAAAAAATGAGTTGCTTTAAGTTCCTGACCGGGTGGTTTTCCCTAATGTTGAGGCAAAGATTTTAGAGCCTACAACAAATACCTAGCTAATTACGAGGAGATAATATCTATGGGATATAGATTTTTTCTTAAATATTCCCAATAAGAATACCGTTGAATGTTCTCAATGGAGTATTACTTTGTTGGTTAGTCAGAGTGGTGTTTTTCCCCCAATGAAGGTTACAAATTTTCCAAATTCATGTTTTTCTTGTTTTGGTTTATTTCATTTATATAGGAAATGTTTGGGTGATTTTGAAAAATGGAGAACTTCAATACACTATCAAATAAATTTGAAATAATATATGCCCCCACCCACATAATTGGGTAACTTTGGCAGAATAAATTCCACCACCCATAGTGATGTTGGGAAGCATTAAAAAAATAAATACTCCCACTTCTAGTCTTATGCAAGTATGGGAGAAAAGTATCCCCGCTTGGACCCCCACCTACAACTTCCTAATAGAAGGATTTTTTCTATAATGGTTTTTTTTTGTGTGTAATGTTTGCACTGAAATTATATTCCATCTAATCCATAAAAAAAAAACCACATATTCATAGTCATTTGCTTGCCATTAGGGAAATTAGATAAATAAGATAAGTTCATTGCCTTTATCTTATACAAGATCTCAGAACAAGCCCCATGTTAACCCTTAAACCCATTATTAAGCCCTAGATGTTGAGTTATTACATTTTTATTGTTATATTATTATGGAGGAAAAAACCTTTAATTGTAGACCTTCATTATAATTGTACCCTTTGTCTCGTATATAAATACCATAAAGACCTAGTATTATGATCATCATATTTTTTTTTTCTTGTATTCATTGTAAACAGAGGTTCCACCACTGAAGTGGGTTTATTTATTTATTTATTTTTAAATAAGGCACTTTGTATTAATTTTGCAAAAATATACATGATTAGTGTGTATTTTCCTTTGGTCTACCTAGTGGGAAATCAGGCCAGATGCTTAGCTTCAAAATCTGTTAAAAAAAATGACGATACATAGACTAATTGAACCTGATTCCAACATACCATGGTTTGACTACACTAAATAACATTACAAGAACTAAAAACAAAAAAATTATGAATGCATGTAGGTTATTGTCCTAAGTTGTTCGGATTGGGTGTCTTCTAGGGAACTACCTCATCCATAGGGAATGGGTTGTTGTTGCATCTGCTGAGGGAGATGTTTAATTTTTGATCCTTTCTGTCCAATTTCTCCTCCAATTCTACCATCATGTAAGCATTCTCGTATTGTGCATTGTTGTTGTCTATGAAAATTCACCTCAAAAGGATTTTTGTATGCCAATAAAAATTTATTTCCTACATGTGGTCTGAGAATTTTGAGATGGTGGTGGTACCTAGATTAGGAATCTAGTCGCTTGTATTATCTTGAACATGGTGCTCAGGTGTACAACATTGTTCTTAGCACATAACAACTATTATTTCAATTTCATAGCAGATAAGCTCAAGGATGTACTGCTCATAATGATCCATAGATTCCATTTCTTTTTATTGAGCTTATATTTGAGACATAGATGTTGTATAGCTAGGGGTAGAAGAAGATACAAAGGGACAACCCTAGTGCCTTCCTCAACCAGAAACCATATATCATTTGCGAGGCATAGTGATATGAGGAAGTTTTGAATACCGGGATTGACAGTGATGGTAGTGAGTAAGGATGGGAGATATGATAGGTAGGGGGTTTAATGAGTTGAGACAACCAATAATATATGAAAGATCATGTGAGAGGCTAACAAGTGAGGAGGTAGAGTAGAGATTCTACGGACGACAATTGAGAGGGGAGAATTATAAAGGACAAAGGATGGTGAGGAGGCCAATCCGAATCAATGTACGTATTAACGAGATGTGAATCCATAGAATAAAGAAACCATAGAATGTACCAAATAAACACAAATAGATGCACAAAAAGTAAAATTGGATTGAGAATAGGATTAAACAAAAATTCAAGGATCTTATCACCAAGTTGAAAACAAGAGTAGTTAAGAACATAGAGTGGAAACTGCTAGTGAGTTAAAAATCCCTAGTAGTTTGACATGTTCCTGATATATATTCAATGATGCCTCCTTTGTTCGTGTAGCCAGTTGTTTGAATGCATCAATCAATATATGCGATTGCTACTTACTAATTTGAAATGTTTCTTTGATTATGCAGCATGCCATTGATCCTGCAGTGAAGGACTCCCATGATCATCTCTTCTAAGGAATATTGAGGTGAAGTGTTTTGGTTATGAGTATGATCCATCATGCTGGTATGAGCCTTTTATTCCTCCACCATCCACCATAAAAATGGCATGTGTGACATGGTAATTTTCTGGTAATCTACTTGATGCCAGAAACTGAGATTCATATCCGAGTGAGCCTTCAAGGTGACTCGTGAGCCTGTAGATTTCCTGGTGGCTTGCATGATGAATTTTCATCATTTGTGTTTGACCATGATATCATGTTGGGAGGGAAAGGCCCACGCTAATGCACCCTCCATGAGGGAAACCCTTGAAGTGGATTGTATTAATTAAATTATTATAATTTTTAAGGTGCATGGTTCATAAAATTTGGTATTAGAGCACACGAACCTAGGGTTTTGTTGCTTCAAACTAGACATTGTGAAATTTTCACTATAACTTCTTTTATGGAAAAATTTAGACCATGAAAATTTAATAAAATTGGGAGATCGTAAAGTACAATTGATCAAATTTCAGATTCTATTTCTCTATACTTTCAGAGATATACCTTATAAAATTTAAGGTTTGTGAATGGACCGAAATATGTTTTAAATGAGTGATTTTGGAATTTTTTCTGTAATTGATTTTGGGATACTTCAGACTATGAAATTTTTAAGAAAGTGAGGAGAGGGATTAGGGTACAAATTTTTTTAATTTTTTTTTCATTACAATTTTGGAGATATACTTGGTGGAATTTAGGGTTTGTGAATACTCCTGAACTTTGTTTCAAATGAGTGACCTTGGAATATTTGTTGTTACTTTCTTCTAAAGAAATGTCATATTTTGAAATTATTAGGGATTTGAGGAGACATACTAAGGTACCTTCGGTAAAGATTTTAGAATAATATTTGAAAAAAAATGATCTATGGGATGCTATACAAGTTTTCTACTGGGAAGAGGTAAATAATCAACAAATTTTTGGAAAGTTACCATAACTTTCACTTGACACATCAAATTTTGGTTAGACCAATGGAATTACACAGAAGGAATATCAGGATACTATAAGCCAGAATTTTAGTTTCATAAGGGCTCAAATTTCAAGTGTACATCAAGATAAATGTTGACCATTTAGATAGTCTAAAAATTAGGGTTTTTAAAGGTGCGAAACTTACAATTTTCATAACTTTTGATTTGAATATCTATTTTTTTTAAAATCAAAATTTGCGATGAGGAGGGAAATATGAGCATTATTATTTAATCACATGGATCCAAAGATAACTTTAAAAGTTACTCCACCACTTAAAACCTTAAAAAAGATTATGCATTATTCATGAAGAAATAAAATATGTCCAATATTATTTATCCAAGTTGGAAAGTTAGTTGTTACAAGTACAAAAGTGAATAAAAATTTTGGAATAAAATATGGCAGAAAAGAAGGAAGAAATACAAAAATATATTAGGGAATACATACATAAATCCATCAAGGAAGAAATACTAAAATCCTTCAAGGAAGAAATACAAAAATCCAATGATTCCATGGAAAATCTTATGTCAGATAGGCTTCCTAAAAATATATATGGATATCCTAAGAAATCACGAGAATAAGGAGAATAATAGTTTTGAAACCATGGGAAATTCACCTTGTTAACCAATATTTTACCATGTTTATTCATAAGAGGGGTTTTTTAATTGTGAAAAATAAAGTCAATATATTTTAAGTATTAGGCGTTAATAATTAAATTGATGTGAGAATAAAATAATAAAGTAATTAAAAATTAATTACGTAGATAACGACAAAACACATTATTTACCCTAGAAAACCTCAATTAGGGAAAAAACATCCAACAAAAGATATATTATTATCTTATGGTTTAAAGCATCCATTCCTTGACTTAAACAAAACTGAGCTAACTAATGCCTTGGCCCTGACTAAGTATGCCTTCTGCTCAACTTTGACACATTACAATCAAGAATCCCCAAGCCTTTTGAAGGCTTCATAACATGTAATCCACGAGCTCTAGTACCATAGGTTACCAAAGCCATGTGCCTAAAACCACCATTATTGAAATAACAAATTTTTGTCTCTTTCATCAAGTTTAAGCTAACATTCCCCCGTTTAAAATTTAGTACGGACACCCTCATGCTCTCCTCCCCCTATTACCTAGGCCTATGTTAAGAATTTCTCAACAAGGGTATGCATACCTATCTAGGTATTACAATAGTATGCCCACATACATGTAGTTTAAAAATTTCATATCCAATGTTTTTAAAATTATTGTTGATTTCTGACACTTATGTTTCCATTCTTCTTGCCTTCACACACATTCACACAAGGTTATCAACTCATGCTACTTATCACAACCAACATTTTGATTTGGTTTCAATCTATTTTAGCTTTGGTATTTGCCTTTACATATTCCTATTAAACTAATTATCTCATGTCATCTCTAGGCATATATTCCATGCATTTCTCTGTTGAATTTCCATGACCTTGGGTCTAGGTTAGATTCTTAAAATCACTGATGCTACCAAACCAAGAATCTCAACCAGAACTACTTTGCACAACAGATAATATAAAGCAGTAAATCACACATGCACAAGTATACACAATTTTTAACAAAAATGTACAACCTAATCTTTGTTATATTAAACTAAATATGAATAATGCAATAGTCTATGGTATACAAGATACAGTGACAAACTTCGCTGCAAATTATTTGCGTTATTTCTTGTCATTATGGTCCTTCAATTCTGTACTGCTCACTAGCTTCCCCTTATTCCTTCAAAGGAAAACACATCAAGACTCTAGGAGGGCTGCCACCTAACACTACTACAAGTCACTTCTACTTGGTGTAAATAGGCTGATCCAATCTGCTCTCTAGGCTAGCCACTTCCTGAGCTCCAATCTTCCAAACTAGTAGTCACTTTTGTCCATCAAAGTGTTGCAATTTTGGCACCAATCTTCACCCAACCTTCAAATATTCTTTGTCACGTCAAGATAACTTGTCTAGTGCTAATTTGGGTTGTCAACATGATGTCATCCACTAGACCAATGATGCCCAATCTAATCACTACAATATTTGCACCTATGGAGGCTCTCGATCACCCAATCAAGTCTCCAACTTGTATCCCATGGGCTGTAAGGTAAACTAATCCAAATCTGATAAAACATTTGACCCAACACATGTCACTAATGTTGCTGCAAGTTTGTTGTAATTTGCTACCGTTGAATTAGTATTATGGTTAGGGAAATTTTTCACACTACAACCCTTAACAACTCACTCAACAATCCTCAAACAACCCTCATCCCTTGCGACACACCTTCATAGGAAAACTCCTCCTTTATGTTGTTTATCTGGGCATATATAATCCCTTAAACAACCCTAGGAAAATCTTGACTGTGGTGTTATGGCCTATGACCTAACACACAATCCTCCTATAGATTACGACCAACATAAATATGGTAATTTTCCCCTTAAATAGTGTCAAAAAAAACATGCGTTAGAGGCCTCCTAACTCGACCTTCCTAGCACAAATACTCAGTCTTCTTACAACATCTCAGCCCCTTTAATTAGCGCTAAAAAAAATCCCTAACACCCTCACTTCCCTAACCTTCTTGCTGGGGCTTCCATAGAGATTTATCCACCAACGAGCTTGAATTCAAGTGTGTGTTGCACAAATGAATGAGGAAATAATTCCTCCATCAACTCCTATAAATACACATAATATGGGCTCCCAAAATTTCACCTTTAGGGCTTGAAGAAATTTTCATAAGCCTAAATTACATTAGGCCAACCTTGAACCTTCTTGTGCAAACCCACGCATAACATTCAAAAATTCATATCTCACAAAGGACAACTCGAAATTCGACTATTCTCGAAGCGTTGGATTCTCCTTTCCACCCTCTATCATCTCATGCCATAACATGTCCAAAGTGCTCCATGGAAATTCCCCAAACACGATTGGTGGAAAACCCCAAGATTGGGTTCCAAGCCCACAAGTGACTCTTGTGGAACTTTTCCCTCCAATCCCCGAACCCTAGGGCTTGGAGTACCTCCAAAGCTACTAAAAAATAAACACTCCATTTTAGTGAGGGAGGTACTACCAAGACTGGGAATTAACTTATCATCATTATCACTACTCGCAACACTCACCCAACTCTTGGGGCTCACAATCACAACAATCCCTGTTCTGTGAACTACACCTCTCTGAGAAGTGCCATTGTTACTGCTCGAAGCACACTACTTATACTTATTCTCTTGTATCAATTTCCAATCTCTCCATGATTCCTTCTTGGAAATTGTAGGAGCACCCTTTCTCCCCACTAACCCCGCTCTCTTCTTGGGCTGCAAATTCTCCCTCTGAACCTGCAAAATATTGCTAGAAATCCACTCCCTCAGAGCCTATGGAAAATGTACCTTCTTTGCTAGAATCTGTAACTACCCCTATGAAGCCTGCACCTGCACCTGCTTCTATGGAACCTGCACCTGCTCCTACTTCTTTTACTTTCTATGATCCTTGGGCTTTTCCGTTAACCTATAGTGACCCTTCTCTCTAAATCGAAGTACAATCCTGTTGGAGCTAGAGCCTCTAGGTCTGAGTCTTGCCTTCCCATCCTGGAATAAGACCTCAAACCCATTCTTCTCGAAAATTGAGACATTAATCACACCATATCTGCATCCAAGTACAAACACTACATACTGGACCCATATCACTCGTCCTATCTCCATCTTGAATGGCACAACAACCAATCCTTAGATTTCCAACTGACTATTATCACCCAACACCATGTGAAAATTTGAGTCCCGTTCAACTAGAGTATAAAAAACCTCTTGTGACCCTCCCATATGTTTCTTCGCACCATTGTCCACGTACCATCCATCCTCATTGAAAATACCCTACGAGAAATGAGAGATCATAGCAAATTCCTCCTTCTCCAATCTCTCAGTGAGATCATCTATCTTAGCTATAGTGGCAACACCGACGAATTGCTTCCCTTTTATTTTCTTGTCATCTCCATTCTTCTTCATCATACATCTCGACAAAAAATGACCCATCTCGCCACAATTGAAACACTTGATTACTCAAGTATTTCTTTTGCTTATCCTTCATTCGTGATGCAAGTTCCAGGTCCTCATTTTCCCTCTTCATTGGATGAAGATCCTCATCTCACAACTCTTCCTTATTGAAGTCATCCCACAACCTATTCCAGTCTAGAAATTTCTCTACGACAAAAATCTCTTTGATGAAGGGTTTCCATTCCTCAGTGAACCCTTTCAAGGCAATACTCACCATATCTCCATCTGAAATAGTCACAACTATGACAACAAGCTCATCTCTTACCTGAGACAAGCTCGCTAGATACAAAGTCACTCCTTCACCGTTTATCATCTTGGTGGAATTCAACTTATCCTCCAATACCAGTATCTGGTTCTCGTTCTTATTATGGAACAAAGTCTAAAGAGCCATCCACATCTCATGTGAATTGTTCTTCCCGGAAAAATAAGCTATTAGGGAATTATTCACACCATATAAGATGATCAATCTTGCCTTTGTATGCAATTTCATATATTTCTAGCTCCTTAGGGTTGGTTGGCTTGTTGATGGATTTCTCGGAAAAATCCTAGATCTTGTTGACCTAAAAGACCAACCTGATCCTTTCCTTCGAAGGACTATAGTTGGACAACCCCTCCTGCATGTCCTCATACTAGAGACTTGCATGTAACTTCAACATTGTCACCTACAATGTGACCAAATCCCTCTCACGCTGTACTTTGCTGCACATAAATCTGATTCATTGACTTCCAAAGTAGCTCAGACACACTATGATTCCATGCTGAATTTTCAAAATCTTGGGTCTAGGTTAGAGTATTAAAATCACTGATGCTACCAAACCAAGAATCTCAACTAGAACTACTTTGTACAACGGAAAATATAAAGCAGTAAATCACACATGCACAAGTGTACACAATTTTGAACCAAATTGTACAATAATGTACAACCCAATCTTTGTTATATTAAAATAAATCTGAATAGTACAATAGTATATGGTAAACAATATACAATGAAAAATTTCTCTAAAACTTCTCTGTGTCATATCTTGTCTCGCAGGTCCTTCGCTTCTATAATTCTCACTAGCTTCCCCTTAGTCCTTCAAAGGAAAACACATTGAGACTCCAAGAGGACTGCCACCTAACACTGCTCCAAGTCACTTCAACTTAGTGTACATGGGATGATCGAATATTCTCTCTAGGCTGGTCACTTCCTGAGCTCCAATTTTCCAGGATAGCAGTCACTTTTGTCCATCAAAGTGCTGCACTTTTGGCACCAATCTTCACCCAACCTTCAACTCTTCTTCATCTCTTCAAGATAGCTTGTCTAGTTATAATTTGGGCTATCAACACATTTCCCTCCACCATATTAATGATGCGCAATCCAATCACTACAATATCTGCATCTATGGAGGCTCTTGATCACCTAATAAAGCCTCCAATTTGTCTCCCATAGGCTGTAAGGTAAATTGACCCAAATTCGGTAAAAAATTTGACCCAACACACGTCACTAATGCTGCTACAAGTCTGTTGTAATTTGCTTCCTTTGACTGTTCTAGTTAGTTCATTTTTTCACACTACAAAAGCCCTTAACAACCCACTCAACAGTCCTAAAAACACCCTTATCCCCTATGGCACACCGTCATAGGAAAAATCCTCCTTTATGTTGTTGATATGGGCATATATAAGCCCTTAAAAAACCCTACACAACCCTTGACTGTGGTGTTATGTTCTACGACCTAACACAGAATCCTCCTGTAGCTTACAACCAACATAAACATGGTCATTTATCCCTTAAAAAATCCCCAAACAGACTTGCATTATAGGTCTCCTAACTCGGCCTTCCAAGCACAACTAATCGACCTTCTTACAGGAGCTCGGTCCCTTTAATTGGCCCTGAAAACAATCCCTAACACCCTCTTAGCCCTAACCTTCTTGCTACAACTTCCATAGATATTTATCCTCCTCCAATGAGCTCGTCTTCAAGTGTGTGTTGAAAAAATGGATGAGGAAATAAGTCCTCCATCACCTCCTATAAATACACATAAGAAGGGCTCCCAAAATGTCACCTTTAGGGCTTGAACAACTGTCATAAGCCTAAATTACATTAGGTTGACCTTGACCCTTCTTGTGAAAACCCACACATAACATTAAAAAATCCATATCTTTCTAAGGAAACTCAAAATTTGATGATTCTTGAGGTATTGGATTCTCCTTTCTGCCATTTATCATCTCATGCTATCACATGTCCAAATTTCTCCATGGAAATGCTCCAAACACGATTTGTGGAAAACCCCAAGCTTGGGTTCCAAGGCCACACGTGACTCTTGTGGCACTTTTCCCTCCAATCCTCGAACCCTAGGGCTTGGAGTACCTCCCAAGCTACTAAAATATCAACATTATATAGGCCCCTTTGTAGTTTTACCAAACTATAAAATTCTTTCTTCACCAGGTAGCAATTTCTCCTTTTTAGCCCTTCATTTGGATTTGATATCACTTGTTAATAATTAAATTGTTGCGAGAAGAAAATTATTTAAAAAAAAATTACACAGATAGCAACAACACACATTATTTACCATGGAAAAACCTAGCCAGGGAAAAATGTGCCAACAATAGATCTATTATTATCTTGTGGCTTAAATGCAACTATTGCATGACTTAATTGTAGCCAAGCTAGCCAACACCTTGGCTTTGATAAGGTGAGCCTTCCACTCAAATTTTACACATTCAATTGAGAATTCTCAAACCTTTTAAAAGTTTCATTTGATGTAATCCATGGGTTCTAATAATATGGGGTACCAAAACCATGTGCCCAAAACCACCATTATTGACGTGACAACTTTGAATTTTTCACTGACTCATGTTTAACCTAACACTTGGGGGTAGGATTTGGGGGTAGTAGAGAATTGTAGATATTGGGGGTTATAAAATGGCTATTTAGTAAAAATAGGGAATATCTATTAAAAACAATAGTTATTTTTATTAGAAAGATGTATTAGGAGGGGGCTCATCAAAAATATTTTTAGAGGTTTCTATGAATATCTAATAAGATTATAAATATTCATTAATTTACCACAAATGCATGTGCTATGAAACAAGTTGACTAAGTAGGGACCCCTCGATTGAAACTCAATCACATATGAAAAGTATTTATCACAATTTGAGAGCACAAACATTGAATGCCATAACCATACTCATGATTTTTAAATCCAAGATCCAGATCATCAAGGCTTCAAGTCATCACCAAGGAACCACTTCATTCTGAAGATCAATATGATGAATTTTGATGGCAACAATCCTATAACATAGATATTCTAAATCGAGCAATACTTTGATCTACACTAGGTGATAACCTTACAAAAGGTAAATATGCAAACTCATATTTAAAACAAGATCAATTTGTATGACATTGATGAATTTGTGGACGAAAACATGATTCTTTTGTATATTGGTTCATTTTTGTGGATGAATTGATAAAATAGTATGGGGATATTAATAAAAATACATTCTTTAGCCAATTTGTAAATATTGAACAAAGAGGTCCAATTACATAGCACAATTAACAATTCCAAAAGTTGGGTCTTAGAGTAAAGAACATTTTAGAGACATATTTATGGGAAATTTAAAGAAAATCATCCATCATGAGGTGTATCTGTTTGAATGTAAATCTGTAGAGCATGCTTTTGTTTTGACAAAAAGTTTGAAAGGATAAATATGGTTACTAGAAGTGTGATCACTAAAAACAATAGAGAAAATCAAGCTCCCACTCCTAATTTCACTCAATTGACAAGGTTGGCATCTCAACAAATGGATGGAAGAAGAGTGAAATGACTACGTTTCAATTGTGACAACAACTACAATAAGTGGCATAAATGTGGCGAGAATAAATTATTTTAGATGGATTTGAACAAGAATATGATTAAGAATTGGAACCATCACAAGATCTAGAGTTGGAAGAGACTACAACAATATTTTTTCATGCATTGGCTACCATTAGTACTCCACAAACCCTCAATATAGAAGGATATATCAAAAATAAAAAAGGTAATATTGTTGATTGATTCTAGTAGTACTCATGACTTCATTAATTACAAATTGACAAAACTTCTCAATTGCTTAGTATTTCTAGCACTGGAATTTCAATTAATGATTGCTAATGGAGGTACCACAAATTGTTCCTTGAAGTACCATAAAATTAAGTTGAATATGTGGAAGTATTTATTGGATAGTCGTATGATTACAAACCAAATGGGCGGTGTTGATGTTGTATTATGGGTCAAATGGTTACAATCATTGGGAACAACCACCTTTAACTTTCAAGATATTTTCATGATATTTTCTTTAGAATGCAAGGAAATTGAGCTTAAAGGTATCCAAGGGAAGCCATTTAAAGTGATAAATTCTAATAGCATGACAATACTACTAAAAAATGGACACCATGTTGTAATTTCACAACTGTGGTCATTAGATGTTCAAAAATCTATATTCTCTCCTCTAGTGGATGTTCGAAAAATAATCAAACAATTATTCAAAGGTATTTGGAGGGATTCCTAAAGATTTTCCAACTAAATATCATGAGCATGCTATTTATTTGCAACCTCTAAGCGTACCACCATTAGGCCTTATAGGTATCAATATACATAAAAGAGCGAGGTTGAGCTTTTAATTCAAGAGATGTTAGAGGTTGACATGATCCAACCTAATCAAAGTGATTTCTTTTCACCAATGATGATGGTTACAAAAAATTATGGTTCATGACATATGTGTCCAGATAAATTAACACTGAGGTATTATGGCCCCTATAAGGTGTTGTAGATTATTGGAAATGTGGATTACAAATTGGAGTTCCTTCAATATTCATGTGTACATCTAGCCTTCCATGTTTCATACTTAAACAAGGTAATCAATGACAAGATCCCAATCCAAACTATTTTACCAGATATTAATGAAGATAGGAAAATAATCCAAAAACAGTACTTGAAACAAGAATTAAACAACTAATAAATCATGCAAGTACTGAATACCTTAGAAAATGGAAGTACCTACTAGTGGAAGCGACGACATGGGAGGATGTGTTATTCATGAAAAAACCCTTACAGTTAGTCAAATGTTGAGGACAATACTTGTTTGAAGTGGGTATATTCAACCAAATTTAGGCCCTATAGGCTGAGCAAAAATAACCATAAAAAATGCACCCAACATCTCCCCTAAAGTGGAGATGTTGCATGTCCTCCTGCAACTAAATTATTTATGGACATTTTTTTAACTTGTACTACCTTTAGGAGGACATCACCCAATAGTTTATATAAGCAAGGTTTGAGTGACTAAATTTAGAATGGATACCCCCACATACATTGTTAAATAACTTTGACATAATATATACCCCCACCCACATAATTGGGTAACTTTTGGTAGAATAAATGGAAACGCCGATATTGATGTCAGGAAACATTAAAAAAATAGATACCTCCATGTCTAGTCTTTTGCAAGTGCAAAAAAAGAGTACCCCACTTGGACCCCCACCTACAACTTCCTATTTAATGGATTTTAACTACATTATATTTTTTTGAGTGTAATCTATGTTTTGAAATTAGATTCCATCTAAGTCATATAAAAAAGAAGCACATATGCTTGACTATTGACTTGCCACTAGGGAACCATACTAGTCACAAAGGAACAATTCTTTTGTCCAAACAACACAGTTTTAAAGGTTACAAAATAAATTAAAACCATAACCCTGATAATGTCTAGGTTTCTACTACTTAGCCTATACTTAAAATTAAATTAATTAACATATTTTATTATTGACGAAAATTAAAAGAAAAAAATAAATTCTTAATATGATTACTTAGAGGGTGAGTCCACTTGTTATGCGACTAGATGATCCTCTCCTTCATTAAAATCAATAAATTCTAGGTTGATGATCTTCTTTGTAGGCTGGGAGGCCTTGTGATCCAATGTTTTCATTGCAGAGATCATCTATGCATGGTAGAATTTATGGCTAATCCTCAATCATTTCCACTAGCACTTTTCCCATGCTCATTTTCACTTTCCGATATAGTTCCATTATCTAAAGATATTTGTTGTATCTCACTTTGCTATTTCTAGTGTGAGTGAATGATTGACCTACATTTTGTTCCATTTATTCATCCTACATGAACTATATTTTTTCCTTTTCTTCTACCTCTACAATATTAATTTTATTTCTAGCTGCAAGAGGCATTTTCTCCCAATAAGTAGCAGTTGAGTTCTCAACATTTATCAAAGCATGGGTTGATTTTAGCTATATCATTGTAATACTTCCACATTAAGGATTTTATCTACACTACATTTTAATACTCCCACATTTTTTAATGACACAATTATCACATTGCGAGACAACTAGGAAGATGATGCTAAAAATTGTACAAGATAAGACGGATAATGTTGTGTGTATGTAGATTCTATTGATATTATTTTTCCAGTGGAGGAGATGATTAATAATACTACACAAATGCACACCTTAATCTCATGAAATGTTAAGCAATAATATCTATCTATACTTTCATTCTCACATAACCATATAAGGGGCAAGGGTGTTTCCCCACCACCTACCCTCCCAAAGAGTACCCATTCTCCTGGGAGGTAAGGTATGTTAACTAGTCCCCAATACACTCACATTTCATGGGGTGAAGGTGTGCACCACTATCCACTAACCCTAAAGGTGAAGTGAGTTTATCCATTAACCTTCTTGAGGGGTAAGGTATGTTCACAACCCAACATATTTAGAGGAAGGTATGTTCACCACCCACCTTCCATAGAGATAAGGTATCTTCATCTCCCACCACCCACCATCTCATGGGGTGCAGTTGTACATCCATGATAACTCAACCTCTAGAGTGGTGAAGGTGCAAGTGTATTTCCCCCACCACTCATCATCTAAAGGGGTGAAGGTACATTATACCCTCATTATTGGCCCTTATAGGAGGAAAGGTACATTGTGTCCTCACCACTCATCCTTTGGGGGTGAATTTGCATTAGCTCGGTGGTGGGGGCATAGCTTCATCCTTGGGAGGGTGGGTAGTGGGGGTACACCTTCATCCCTTTAGAGAGTGGGTTTAGTGTGTCTGGGTGGCAAGGGGGATGGGTACACGGTACCAATACACACCTTTCAATCCTTTACCATCCAACACCTCAAAAGTATATTACTAAAGAAACTTGACCACTTCACATGAGTTATCTTACACACACACACACAAGGTGCCCTAATTTTTATTTATGTTTCTATTAAAAGAAATATTATTTTAATAATATTAAAACTAATTAAATAATATATTTACTTATGGTATACATAATGTTTAATATTTTCACATAGTATATACAAACCCCTCTCCTCTATTTGTGTCTTAGAATCTCCTCTAAACTCTCTCCATTTAACTTGTTATGTTACAATCTCCTCTTCTCTTCATCTATTTAGCTTGCTTACTTTAGCCAAAGAAACATATTTCACCTTTTATATGTAACCATGTGAAGTATGTATGCTCCTCTCTTTATTTTTTATGACTGTATTCTATCTGTCTTAGTTCAATCCATTTGGTTTATTTTTAAGTAGATTACTTGTTTAGTTTTCTTAAAACATATTTGTATAATATTTCTATTAAAAATCATTGTATTTTAATAACATTAAATTTAATTAAATAATAAGTTTACTTGATGTGCACAATGTTTAATCTCTTTAAATAGTTTTTTTAAGATTCTTCTCATTTATTTAACTTTTAATATAGATTTTCCTTTTTCTCTCCTTCCATTTAGCTTGCTTTGCCTTACAATCTCCTTTTCTCTCTTTGCATTTAGTTTGATTTGGGTTGCAATCTCCTTTTCTCTCTCTTTTTAGTCTTTAAGTGTGACTTTAAAATATCCTTTTCTCTCTTTCTTTTATTATTTAAGTTTTTAAGTGCGACTTTTAGAGTTTTCAATAGACTTATAGTCAGATTCTGACGAAAAAATTGTGGCCAAATCTTGATTTGTGTTGTTTAAACTATTTTTTTGATTGCATATATGGATTCAACACCCTAAAAAACCATGAGGAACTTAGATTGTGAACAATTCACTTGTAAAACTTGTGAATTTAATGAATCCCTAGCAGATTCTAGACAAATTAGATCGAAAAATATACCGGAAAACTTTCCAAAAAGTAGCACTTAAAAAATACTCGATTTATACATAATATTTAATTTAATAGAAATTAAACAATGGAGTAGTATTTAAGTTGCACAAAGGAGTAGTATTTAAGTGCTACCTGGCAGATTTATGATTGGAATTGGACTAAAACATTTGTGGTCAAATCTTGATTTGTGTTGTTTAAATTGGTTTTTTGACTGCATATTTGAATTCAACACCCTAAAAAATTTGTGGTCAAATCTTGATTTGTGATCTGAATGAAGTATGTTAGTGTCATTGTGCTAATTCATCTTTCAGATTTTGTAAACAATGTCTTATATGTGCTAAAGGGTTCAAGTTCTATTGCAAGTTATTGAGTCTCATGAGTGTTTTTCATGTTAATTTTAAGAAAAAATTAACATAAAAGAAAGACTGAACAACAGAAAATAAAAGTACAATACATTACCATACAACACATCAACATAGGGATTTGATGAAGGAGTTCACCCCTCATGGGCTACATCTCCTTGGTCTAGCTTCCATGGCTTTAACCTTTATATTATGCTCAAATTTGCAAATTTATGTGTTTAAAATGATTTTCTTCTCCTGAAACCTGCACCAATAAGTTCATAATGCCCAAAAAATGTCATTTAGCCTCTTTTTTTCTCCTGATTTGGTCAAAAACTCCAAAAGTTATGACCTTTTGCAATTTTCCACAATTTCTGGCCTAAATTTAACTAACTTGAGCTAAATTCGGTTAGTTGGCACTAAACCTGGTAGCTCCGCCGGATTTGGCGAATTTCCAAACTAATCTGCATTAAATTTATTAAGCGCAATTAACAATAATTAAGGGTGTTTAGCGCTTAATCTGTGCTTAGTGGAAAATTTCAAATTAGCACTAAGTAAATGAGGATTAACGCAAATTAATTGAGGATTAACATTTAAACCCCAAGCTTAAGGTTAGGCTCTAGTGGTGGTCTTCGGGCTTCGGTTCTATGTGTTAGGGGCTAGCTCCATCTCCCCCCATTGACAAACCTTAGTAAACATAAATATATGTGGCATAGGAGATATGTTAAGAAATAATGTATGGTGTGGTGGTGGCGGGGCAAAGGTCCCTTGTTTGACCCCCGCCGACCCTTCTGGTCTTCAACAATAATTTTACTCCACCATTGGGGGGGCATGTGGTGGCCCCAACCTACACCACGTGTACTCTCCCCATTAGCCCATACTTCAACCACTCAAAAATTTCCAAATCACCCATAATTCGAAGCAATCAAATGCTAGCATTTGGAAGTCCCACATTAGCCAGAGGAAATTGACCAATTTTGACCCAGCCCAGTCAACATGCCATGTTAGCAGTACAAACTGCTGATTGGGCTACCTGTCTGCCTTTTTTATCCAAATTTTTCTTGTTTAGCAAAGAAAAAAAAACTCATTTCTGGGAGCATACATAGTCCATTTCACGCTAAACAAAGTGTGAGAGATTCAGAACGAAGAGCACTGCACGATCGTTCAAGTTTTGAGCCATTTTGAGAACTTTTTTTTTTGAGCATAAAACTGAGCACCTGATCACTCCTCTCCAATGGAATAATTTTGGACCCCAAAAGATCATATTCAGTTGTTGAACAGGTGAGGATATAATTCCCTCACCTTCCAAATTTCAATCCATTTGGCTTTTGAAGGATTTGTTCCTTTAAGCCCCACTTGAAGATAGCCGACACTTCCTCTTGTCGATGTCCTTGTCCTTCTGTCAAGTATGGTGTCTTGCTGAAGCTCAACAAAGAAATATGGAGAAAAGTATTCAATAGATGGCAGCTAAACATTCTCTTCTTGATCTTCAATCAAAGGAGGCTCATACAATCTCAAATTTTTAACATTAACAACTGAGTAAATGTTCATGTATGAAGGAAAATCAAGCTTGAAGGCATTGTTACCAATATCTTCCAGAATTTTGAAAGGACCATACCATATTAGTTTCATATTTTTACCTTCTCCTTGAAGACTTTCCTTGCTAATGTGAAGCCAAATTTCGTCACCAACTTGAAGCTTATGATCCACATGATGTTTATCGTGCCTCGCTTTGTACTTGCCTTGACTTTTTTCTAGTTGATCTTGAACTATTTGATGGATAAACTTAATTTTCTCTATGAATTTATTTGCTTTATATATGTCGCTATGCTCATCAATAGCTACATATTTCCTAAAAATTAAATCCAATGGCGATTTTGGAAAGTATCCAAGACATGCCTAAAATGGCGATGTTTGTAGAGGAGTGTTTTGTACAATTGTAAGCATGCTGAATGTAATGCAATTGTTCATCCACCAACTTAGGATGTTTGCTACAATATCTTCGAAGAAGATGAATGACTGTTTGACCACCTCGGTTTGACCATCTGTTTGTGGATGAAAGGTTGTACTATTCTTCAACTTAGTGTCGATCAAGTCCCACAAGATCGACCAAAAATTCCCAACAAATCAAGAATCTCGATCTCTTACAATAGATGTAGGCAACCCAAAATGAACCCAAACATTTTGAAAGAAAATATGAGATGTTTTTTCAGCTGTAATTTTCTTTTTACGTGGAATCAATATACGCATTTTGCTAAACCTATCCACAAATACATACAAATAATCATGACCTCTTTTTGACAAAGGAAGTCCTCCTACAAAATCCATAGAAATACTCTCCCATGGACGTGAAGGAACCGGAAGTGGTGTGTACAATCCTAACTTCCTATTACTAGGCTTACTGACTGCACATAATGAAAAACCTTTAATAAAAAGTGATACACTTTCAAGCATATGAGGCCAATAACAATACCTTTGAAGATTTGTCACTGTTTTGCTTACACTAAAATGTCTAGCAATAAGGGAAGTGTCTGCTTCCCTTATAACATTCGCTCTCTCCCCCTGTGGAAAATAAAACTTTCCCAAATGATACAACAAGTTATTATGTACATGGTAATCCAATTCCTCAACTTGGAGACCTTGACTCAAGTTTGCATAAACATCTTGAAAGTCATTATGAAATGCATATTGTTCAATGTAACTTTCATGTAAAACAAAAGTGTTCTTGAGTAAATTAGCTGAACTAATAATTGGCCTAAAAATCATATCAACAACCTTGTTGTATATACCTTTCTTATACTTGATGACCAAGTGGAATTGCTGCAAGAAACCCATCCATCGAAAGTGCCTTGATTGCTGCAAATTAATTTGTGATTGCAAGTATTGCAATGGTTGGTGATCGGTGTGAATGATGGTTTCCTTTCCCATAAAATAGTGTTTCCACTTCTTCACACATTGAACCAACGCATATAGCTCCTTGTCATATGTAGGATAATTTATCACTGCACCATTAAACATTTCTGAATGGAATGAAATGGGCTTACCATGTTGTAAGAGGAATGTGCCCATGGAATAGTCACTTGCATTGGTTTGAATCTCAAAAGGCTGTATCAAGTCCGGTAGTGCTAGTATTGGGGTTGAAATGATATTCTCTTTCAAAGCATTAAATTATTTTTTCTATTTTTCTCCCCATTGGAAGACCTTCTTAACACTAGTCAATGCATATAATAGAGCTACAATAGAAGAAAAATTAGCAATGAACTTTCTCCGATATTTTGCTACTCCTAGAAAACTTCTTACCTCAGTGACTGTCGTGGGTGTAGGCCAATTCATAATGAGCTCAACCTTAGAGGGGTCTATCTTCAGCTCACCTCCTCCAACAATATGTCCCAAATATAGTAAAGAAGTTTTACCAAATTCACATTTTGACATCTTTAAAAAGAACTGTTTTTTTATCAAGACATCAAGCACCTTTCTTACATGCATGACATGTTCATCTCGTGATTTGCTGGATATCAAAATATCATATAAGTAGACAATGAAAAACTCATCAAGAAATGGTCTCAATACATCATTCATAACTCTCACGAAAGTAGCTTGAGCATTGCAAAGACCAAAAGGCATAGCAAGCCACTAGAAAAATCCTTATTTAGTTTTAAATGTGGTCTTCCATGTATCCTCTTCAACTATTCTAACTTGATGATAACCACTTCTTAAGTCTAACTTAGTGGAATAATTTTCATACCTCAATTGATCAAACAAATCATTAATTCTTGGGAGTGGATAATGATTCTTTAGCGTTATTTTGTTTAATGCACATAAATCCACAAACATGTGCCATGTTCCATCCTTCTTGGGAACTAACACAATCAGTGAACCACATGGCGAGGTAGATGGGCGAATGATACCTTTATTCAACAATTCTTGGATTTTCTTCTTGATTTTTGCACTTTCCATTATCTACATGCGATACATGCCAATTTTAGGGAGTGGAACATCCTGTTGCAGCTATTTCTCATGTTGGATTCCTCTCTTGGGAGGTAACCTCTTTGGTTCCTGAAACATCTCTCCATGTTGACTTACCACATCAAAAAAATCAGATTTTAATTTATCATCACAACCTTCAAAAGATTCATAATCCTTATCATTATTTTGTTTGATCATAAGAAGCACAAAGTTTTTTCTTGAATTTACTAGTCTCTTCATTTTCCCAACGTTATCTTAAGAGAGGTTTAGCTTTTTGTGATGAGCTCTCACAATATATTCCAATCCATCATTGAACAAGTGGTACTTTTTCTCATGGTGATAGAAGACTAATTTCTTGTCATTGAGATAGGGACTACCAAAAAAAATTCCTGATATGTCAAGAGGTACAAGATATAACTCAACTTCATCAATAAAGTTTGCGGTAATTGCAAACTGAAAAATACATTTTCTTGTAACATGTAAATTTGTATCCTTGGTTATTCAACCCAAAGGGTATGGCTTGTGATGAGGTAAGGTTTCAAGATTAATCTTCTTGACTAAGTCTTCATATATTAAGTTTTCTTGAGACCCAATATCAAATAGTGTGTCAAGTTTTGTATGTTTTGAGATCACTCTCACATGAAACAAATCTATTCTTGTTTCTTCACTTGGAGTGTTACTGTGAAAATTTGATGAACTAGTACTTGCTATGGATTCTTTTCCCTTTATGAACATGGCTACAATTTTAGTCTCATATCCTGAGTCGAATCCAAGATCCTATTGTGTGGTAGCGGTTGTCTTTTGTTTCCCCTAGTTGTTAAATTTCTTAGGCCTCAATTCTGGATGAAGCTTCCAACAATGGGCTTCATCATGACCCTCTTTGGAACAATGATTACATGTGGTTTTCTCCCCTTATTTTTTTATGGATGCATTTTTATTTTGTTTACCCTTGAAACCCTTTCCTTTTTCACCACCCTTAAATGGTTTATTTTTACCCTCTTCTTGTACATTTTTCCCTCTTGCCTCAAGGTGTGTAGCTTGTACACAGACGTCATATAGACTAGTGGGATTAAACATGAGGATGGTATGTTTTAGATAACTATGCAAACCCCCTATGTACTTCAAAAAAGTTTCTTGAGAATGCAAATCAACACTTAACATAAGAGATATTCTCCTAAATTCATGAGTGTAATCTTGCATACTTTGACCTTTCAATTGTCTAAAGCTTTGCGAGCTCATAATATATTTTTGCATGTAAGCTAGAGGATAGAATTTCCTTTTAATGGCAACGATAAAATTTGACCAAGACATCGAAATATTACCATGTTTTTTAATCTCATATTGTGTCTTTTCTTCCCACCATACAAGTGTTGCACCCTCCATTTTCAAGGAAGCCAATTGAATATTTATGTCATCCTCTTGAAGGTTCTAAATTCTGCAATAAAACTCCAATTGACGAATCCAATTATCCAACTTCTCTGCATTCACTTCACCATTATATATAAGAAGCTAAAATTTAACATCAAGTTTAAGTAAGGGTGATTTACTAGCTCCTTTTGAAGTATGTGTATGAACATATGAAAGGGTTGTGGTAGTGGAAGATGATGAACAGGAAGGTGAATATGGTGGTGAGGATGGTGGTGGTGTGGATGGTGGATTCCTACCAGCTCCATGGCCTCCTACTCCCTCTGGAGAAACATCCCCTCTTGGAGGCGTAAAAATTTATCCTTGCATTCTTAAATTCCTCTCCTCGTAGAGGACCTTGACCATCTTAGTCATATCAAAAAATTCCTTTTTGAATGCTCTCTCATCTTTTGTCATGGTAGGTTCTCCTTCATGAGACATTCTCACTGATGACGCAACTTCAAATTGAGGATGTGTTGGTGTTGAAGACTTTGGAAACCTTGCCCTTCTTCCTCTTGACCCAAATACAGGGCTCTCAATTAGCTTCCCTTCTCCTCTTTTGAGTTTTAACCTTGCAAGCATGACAAAAACTTGCAAACAATTAGATCCCTTCTTACACAACAAAAACTAAAGCTATGATACCAAAAATGATCTAAATGAAGTATGTTAGTATTGCTATGCTAATTCCTCTTTCAGATTTTTTAAACAATGTCTTATATGTGCTTAAGGGTTCAAGTTATCTTGCAAGTTATTGAGTCTCATGAGTGTTTTTCATGTTAATTTTAAGAAAAATTTAACATAAAAGAAAGAATTAACAACTCAAATAAAATTACAATACATCACCATACAACACATCAACATGTGGATTTCATGAAGGAGTTCACCCCTCCTGGGCTACATCTCCTTGGTCCAGCTTCCATGGATTGGGCCTCTATATTATGCTAAAATTTGAAAAATGATGTGTTTACAATTCTTTTATGCTCCTAAAACCTGCACCAATGAGTTATGAATGCCCAAAAATGGTAATCTAGCCTCTTTTTGCTCATGATTTGGTTGAAAACTCCAAAATTTATGATCTGTTCCAGTTTTTCCACAATTTCTGGCCTAAATTTAGCTAACTAGAGATAAATTCGATTAGATGGCGCTAAAACTTGCAGTTTTTCCAGATTTGGCGAATTGCCAAACTAATATGCATTAACTTAATTAAGCGTAGTTAACAATAACTAAGTGCATTTAGCGCTTAATCCACACATAGTGGAAAATTTCGGATTAGCACTAAGTAAATGAGGATTAGAAAAAATTAATTGAGGATTAACATTTAAACCCCGCGCTTTAGGTTAGGCTCCGCTAGTGGTCTTCAAGCCTCAGTTCTATGTGCTGGGGGCTGGCCCCATCACCCCCCGTCGAAAAAACTTAGTAAACATAAATATATGCGGCATAGTAGATATGTTAAGAACTAATGTATGGTGTGGCAGTGGTGTGTGGCATTGGCGGGGCGAAGGTCCTGTGTTCGAACCCCACTGGCCCTTCCAGTCTTCAATAAAATTACTCCCCCATGGGGGGGTGGGGGGGCATGTGGTAGACCTAGGTTGCACCACGTGTCCTCTCCCCATTAGCCCGCATTTCAACCACTAAAAAATTTCCAAATCACCCATGTGATTTCGAATCAATCCGTCACCGCCGTTGGGCGGTCCCACATTAGCAGGAGGGTCAGCCAGTGCAGCCCAACCCAGTTAGCATGCCACGTCAGCAGTATGGACTGCTAATTGGGCTACTTGTTTGCCTTTTTTTTTTCCAAATTTTGCATGTTTAAAAGAGCGAACATAACTCATTTATGGGAGAATACAGAGTCCATTTAGCACAAAATGAAGTGCGACATATTCATAACGAAGAGCACTACGCAGTCGTTCAGGTTTCGAGCCATTCTGAGAAATTTATTTTTTGAGCATTAAACTTAGCACTTGATCAATTTGTGTTGTTTAAACTAGTTTTTTTACTGCACATATGAATTCAACACCCTTGGGCACTTCGATTGTGAAGAGTTCACCCTTAAGTCAATGACCCTTCCATGCAGGGTTGTAATAATTTAATTTAGGCTCATGTGATCCATATCATGAAAAGTAAGAATTTTTTTCTGTAAAAATCACATCATTAGAGTTGAATTCAACACCCCGGGGCATTGCTATTGTGAAGAGTTCACCCTTAACTCAACGACCCTTTCGTGCACGGTTGTGATAATTAGATTTAGGCTCATGTGATCCATATCATGAAAAGCAAGAAAATTTTCGGTAAAAATCACATCATCAGAGTTTTGTCGACATGTTTCCTTAATATTTAATTAAGGAAAATAAATTAATCAAAAGGAACACGTCGAAAAAACTATGATGATGTGATTTTTACCGAAAAATTTCTTCCTTTTCAAGAGTTCACCCGTTAAACTTGTGATTTCAATGGATTCCTGTCGAATTCTAAACAAATTAGATCGGAAAATAAACTAGAAAACTTTTCAAAAAGTCACACTTAAAGAATACTATTTAAAGAATTCATAATTTAATAATATTTTTAAAATAAATTACAATTAATAAAACATAACTAATATTAATGTAGGGTAGTTAAAGTTACCTTCAAAATTTAACATAGTAATAAATTTATTATAAGAATGATATATGTGGTTTATTAAAATAATTAATATAAATATAACTATTTATATTAATGATTTAATAAATAAGAATACAAATCCATTGGATATGAGAGACACATTAAACATTTTAACAATAATTAGTTCAAAATCCATCTCAAGTGAAATTCAAAAATTATAAATTAAACACTACACTTTATAAATGGATTAATATTTAAAGGTTATGACATTTTTTTATCATGATTATGAATTACATTTAGGCAGTCTAATTAATATATGAAATGATTTTTTTTTTAGTTTTTCAAGGTGCAAAATTCATTTATGTATTTAAAAGTGTATTTTAAACAATAATAAAACACAATTTTGGCCAAAAATCCATCTCCTCTATAAGTTAGCAAACAAAACCCTATATAAGTATGGTAGAGATGTAATGTAATGACATTTTAACATTTTGACTAAGTCAAATTACATACAAATTTTTTTTAATCGGAAATAGTATATATATTTTGTATTAAAACGCCCCTGCATGTGATAAAAAAGTGAGATTTTTACATCAAAAAACTATGTTTTCCCTTAGATGTGGATGATACAACTGGTCCAACTCTTATGCGAGTTTTTACATCAACCATCCCATTCTCAAAATTTAGCACTATCTGCCTGCTACTTTAAACCTTACAGAACTGTGATAGGAGATATATACAAGTATGATTAGACATATTACAAAAATTAGCTGGAGCTGGAGGGGTGTCTATTCCTCCATAGGAGCTGGGGAGTTGAGGTCCAACGACTTTGGCACCTCCTCCTCCTTCTTGCAGCTGTTTTCTAACTTTAGCTTCAACCTGTCAATTTCCAGCTTGAAGGCTTCCACTTCGTCTTCCAGCCTTCAGATTTTCTCTTTTTCTTCGAGTTGTTATTCCTCAATCTCTATGGCATCCTTGTGGTGCTGACGCACACACATTTTCAGCAAGAAATTCCATTTCTAAGTTTTCCATGTTCCATGGCATAAGCCTTACAATTCAACTTGCTATTGCCAGTTCCACGAGCCTATTCGGCACTAACGCTCCCAGTCGTGGGCATGCAGAGTCCCTAGGAGCCTGAGCCTATGATCTCAGCAACAAAAATAACATTTCTACTCATCTTGATAGACACTAGAAGGCCGAATGCCCCAGACCCAAACCCCAATTAGCCAACCACCTCAGATGTCACAGACACAAGAACACAGATGACTCCAGACCTCCTATAAGACCCAAAACACCAGAAGTAAATAAAAATAGACACATAATCCAGTGCACAAGTAATTCACCGAACTTTCAATTCCCATAGATAGGTAATTCACGACCTCGAATATAACGGACACTAGAACACATATGACCCCAGAATTCCTATAAGACCCGAAGCACCAAGAGTAAACATAATAAAAACATAAGCCAATGCACAGGTAATTCACAACCACCTCAATTCCCACAGACAGGTAATTCAATGGACCCTCCCCGTGAATTCCCTAGGTTGTATTATCAGCCCAATGAACCCAGAGGCCTCCAAGCAGTATCGAGAGCCCCTAGAGCACATCCAATTAGACATTCAGCCCACCAAACCTACCATCACGCAGACTGTTAACACTTCTCTTGACCCTTGGCTGCAAACTCGGGGACAAAGCCAAGGAATCCTTAGCTTCCCTAGCCAGAGGATTTTTGATCTTATTTGGACTGTTATCCCTTAAATAACCACCAACAATACACCAGTGAGGGAGGAGCATTGCCACAATACCTGTGTTGATGGATTCCCAATGCTGATCCATTATTTACCAAAATTTCACAACTTCTCTAGACTCCATTACCACCATCTTCCCACACTTTTCCTGCGTTTTCCAGAGCCCGGGGAGTAAATTATTACCCCACGGCTTCACCATTCCCACGAAAAACGTACCAAAATGCTAGCGAATGTGGTATAAATCGAAGGCGGGATTGTGTAAACCCACGCCTGAGATGTTGCAGGGACTAGGTGACGGGTTGTCAAGCTGCATGGCGCCACACTTCTGATTGATTTCTCTATACGACTTGCCACAAGAGTTGAGGGCGAGGCAGGGGTAGTTAATAATGACAAGACTTAGCATATTAATTAAATCAAGGGGTTGGCCAAGATGCGACCACATGTTGGAGGGCAAGAGGAAATGCCTGTCGTGCCAACTTGGAGGGGTAAAGGGGAGGAGTAAGGGAGGGGGGGGAGGGTAAGGGGGGAGGGGAGGGGAGGGAGAAGGTTGGGGGAGGGGGAGGAGAGGGAGCAAGGGGTTAGGGAGAATGGGGGGGGGCCACCAAGAAAGCCAAAATATAGACCAATTATCCAGGGGAGGGTGAGGCAAAGAGGGCCGGAGAGGGTCAGGGGGAAGAGGGCTCCAAAGGAAGCTAGGGGAAGGGATTAAAATGGGTTCAAACACACTCGATAGAACTATGAAGCTAGCCATATTCCCATATGTATGGTTAGATATTTTATTTTCCTTAGGATTCTTAGTCATAGTTAAGGAATACATAGGCAACCTTCAATTCCATTCACCATAGTGGCTTCTTCTTTGATTCTACAAGAAAAATAAGCTTGTTTGTCTGCCTCTTTGTTGTTTCCCCTAAGAATATGGAAGAACTTTACTTCATCCAGTAGAGGGGTCATATCTTGATTTCTCTTGATAAATTGTTTTAGGAGAGTGTTTTTAGCTGGGGTATTCTTTCTCATGTGGTTTATTATTATCATGGAGTCTCCAAGGATTTGGAGGTTCTTGATTCCTGTAGTGATGGCCTATTTCATTCCAAAGAGTAACCCATAGGTCTAAGCTTGGTTGTTAGTTTTCTGTCCTAAATTCCAGGCATACCTGTCTTAGATGTTTCCATCGGGATTTGTGAGAATCTCTTCCCCTCTTGTCACCCTAGTACATACAATATTTTATAAAAATAAAAAATTAAATTAAAAAATATATTAATGTAATGTAACTTTTTAACTTGGTAAACATAAAATAAAAAAGTAAAAAGTAAAAATAAAAATAGAAAGTTTAATGTAATATAATCATTTTAACTTGATCAAAATAAAATAAAATAAAAAAATAATCCAAAATAAAATAAAAATAACCCTTTAAAAATTAAATAATAAAAAAAAAACCTTTAAAAATTAAATAATAATAAAAATATATAAATGGCCCATGGTATTGGTAACCCAAGGTATTCACCTATGACATTAGGGATCACATTTCTTGATATGCAAACCTCTTTTAAAATGAAAAGAGATTTGATTTTTTTAAGGACTAAGTAGTCCCAGAATTAAAATGGATCGAAGAGTTAAGATAGATCTAAACTAATAATAAGTAAACATTTTGATTAAATCAAAATAAAATAAAACAATTAATAATTATAATTATCAACAAAACATTTTGACAAATCAAATTAAATAAATTTAAATTTATTATCTTAAAAAAAATAATAATAATAAAAAATGATTTTAATACAAATTATCCCTCAAATTTACTTATAGTATACGCAACCTATAATCTCGATCCTCTACTATTTAATTTGTTCCTCACTTCATAGATTATATTTTTCTCTCGTGAGATGTAACTTGCTCCCGTGTTACAATCCCTTTCTTTCTCTTGATTTAGCTTGCTAGCGTAGTGTTGCAGTGACCATGGAAACGCCTTTTCTAAGTAACCACGTGAGGTATGTCTATCTCTCTTTTATCACTTATAGTTTTAATTCTCATTTTTCTTTAAATTATCATTTCAATATATTAGATTTTTATGGGATTTTTATATCATTCCTTTTCTTCTCTTCTTGATTTTTCATTATTCCGGAGTTGCACCAAACCTTATTTCATGTCCTATGACTCACCAGGTAAGAATGAAACCCTAATGGTCAATTTTACTCCCTGTACCTAAAAGGTGAACCAATGCCCGCTGCTTTTCAGTTTTGATCGTTGCATATTATATTTCTCTACCCCCGAAAAGCGTTATCAGGTTCATATTGATCGGGTAGAAGTCTTGTCGCGGTCTAATTCAGAGGGTCGGTCATTATTGAAAAAATGGTTATTCGGTCCAGATTGATTTGGTAGAAAAATCCCATGCCGTGGGTTTCAGAGGGTTGGCCTGTCCAAAAGGAGTTAGGTTTCGATTGTGCATATTGCTTGGCCTAGTTAAGCCCTTGTGGAATTCGATGTTGACTTAAGACTACTCTGCAGCAGGAGCTTTCACCCCAGTACTGACTATTTCCAGATTGACCGCGGCAGTCAGGATCAACCCTTCCCTCACAAATTAGACCGCCGCCTTACCGAGTTGACATTATATGGAGAGTCTCTGGTTATAATTTATCAGTTGCAGGTTGAAGCTGTCATAGAACCATTCAAAAAAATACTAAGGCAAATCATTTCAAAATTGACAATCTTGAGTAGACAAATTGGAAAAAAAAACCAAAAGTTTTCTGAAAACCAATGTTCAAATCAGCTTTCCCGTATCTGGAATACACCAGCAATCACAGCAAAGTGAGAAATCAAGTCAGATTAGAAAGCTTGAAACTTTAGATATTTTTAGGGTTTTTTGGTATTTTTTCTTCTAAAAAAGTTCTAAAATCACTCAGCTTTTAACTGGAATTACACGTTTTAGTAATTAACTCTCCACTATGTGTTATAGCAGTTTTTTTAAAAGTGAATTCATATATAAAATAAAAAATCCCGTTTAAATAACAAAAAGAGGTTTCCACCAAAATCTTTTACCACAGCCCCAAAAAAATGCCGAAACCTATAAGTACCATGTGGTAACCTTGAATATTCTCTCTGTTCAGAAATCCAAGAGCAAAGCTGTTGCCACCGCAATATAATAACTGCCAGAAGTTAAGTTAATTGTTTTAAATTATCTGTGAAAACATGATTATGTTTATATTTATATTTATAGCACTTCATTATCCCTGGTATTATAAGATAAAATTTTAATTTTAATATATACATATCTATCTATATATATATATATATGATCTAAGTTATCTTACATTAATGTGGTTACTTGACAGAGCCAAAACGCTTAACGATGTCGGAGAAGATATCAAATTTGATACCGAAATTTGCACTAACATCTTATCAAAGAGAGAGCTGTGCTCACTTCCTGCTGCAAAAATGAATAGTAAAAAACAGTAAGATTGGATTCCAAACCGGTACATAACTGAATATGGGACTGGAATTTGCCCTATCATCTCAGCAAAGAGAGAGCAGTGCTCACTACCTGCTGTAAAACGGAAAAATATAAAACAACAGGATTGCATTTCAAATCGGTACATAACTGAATATGGGACTATTGGTCTCTTTCCATTATCAGTACGTTCCAAACACATCTTTTACTTATTGGCAAACTTAAGGTTATGCAAGGGGGTGATCCCTTAGCTCGAGTGACAATAAACCTCCAAAACATGTATCCAACATTGAGGTTGCTCTGGCCTTCTTCTGATCAAAATTTATGTGAAGATCCAACTCATGCAACTGAACTAAATTGCATAAGAGAAGTGACTTATTTGTTATTGTGGAAGGAGTAATTTGACACTAAGCATCTAACAGTTATGGAGCATACACTCTATCTGCAATCAAATCAACATAAAAAATGCTCATAATTTAGAAGTTAAAAGATACATCCTAATACAACTATAGGCAAAATTTATGCATTGATTTTCAGTAAGAAAACAGTTATGGGCTAAATCTATGCATTGATTTCCAGTACGAAAACAGTTGTGAAATAAAATATTGAATTTGATGCATATGTAACTTTATCTGCTCTCAGAGTCCATGCGCATTAATGCCCGAATATATTTGTTTTTGTTAGGTTTTGGAATGACATTTCACCGCCGGAGGCTGAAAACTGGAAGGAGGCCTTCGAAGCGTACGGTAATCTGGTATTCCTAACTATGCAGCAGTTCAAACGAAGTTATCTGTTATCAAAAATTGAAGAAGTGTTACCGTTTTTGAAGATCAATGATGCCAGTACTTCCACTGGAATTACAAATCGGAGCAGCTCGGAGCAGCGTGCGTTCCCATTGGTTCGTTTACCAGCTTCAAAGTCAGATACTGGTGCTTCAAATGTATATTGCCAGTGGAGTCTTTCTCATTTGGAGGTTCGGATTCAAGGGGAACTGGTTTCTGAGAAGCCAAATAAGAAATTTCTCCTGAACCTGCATGAGTCCATAGCACAACAGCTCCATCATGTCGAAACGGTAAAAATTCCGTCTGTTCAGAAAGAATCAAAGCATTGGGATCCGCAACGAAGCATCGGTATCATATTTGGAGACTTTGCTCGTAGATTTGGATCATTTCCAACCACAAGAGGGTAAGAAAGTTGTGATGATTGTTATTTTATCCTTCTGTTTTGTATTACAACATTAATTTATATAAATTTAACATTAATTTAACAAGATCTTAAAGATTTTATTTTTAAAAGCTGATAACTTTAAAATATTTATTTTTAAAAGCTGACTAATTTAAAGATTGAATACTAAGATTTTCATTTATTTTGTTAGTTTTGAAAGCATAGAGATCTTCGGAGGTAGCAACGTACCTCAGTTTCATGTGCCGTGATGAGCAATTCTGGACCTTCTGTCAGCAATACAACAGTATTAGATGTGAATGTTGTTGGAGATCATGCACAGCAAATCAATCAAATACGCAGCAAATAATGCATGCACAAGAAGACATAGAGATTTACCGTGGTTCACCCAACCTCCTGGGCTACGTCCACACAGCTTGAGACATTGGCAGTATTTATTAATCAAACAGGAGATTACATAATTCACACACCCACACACACTCTCTAAAAACAAACGTGGATACCTGTTATATAGCAGGAGAATCTAACAGCCTCATAAATCCTCTCAACTCAAATTTAGGATGCATTAACTCCCTCCCAACAAACTGGAGCTAATCTAGGAACTAATTCCTAATTTTTGTCACCTACTGAGATTTTTCCTATTTTATCCAAAACAGAAAATCTCAACAAATGTTCGGAGCAATACGATAATACTAGGTTTCGGTTTGAATGATCTGTCAGCAATTCAACACTATTAGGCTTTCGTAGAGTCGTAGGGCATAGTCTTTAACTATTTTTTAGTTTATATTTTAAATATCTGATAGAATGCTGAACTGGGGGGTATTTGTGGGATAGTAGATCAGCTGAGATAGTAGTTGTGAAAGAACAGATGAAATATGATCCACTGCGATTTGTGTCTCAGAATTCAGGAAGCTACTAATACAATTTCTTTGCCGCTATTAGGTTTCTGACCGATATTAGTTCAAAATTGCCGATTCAATGTAAGCGGGAAAGTTTGTCTCCGAAACAAAAGGAAGCGCTTGCTTTCAAGGCCTACGCTGATTTGGTGGTGGAAGACATGAGATTCTTAAAACTAACCTACCTGCATTCACAAATTGAATCCTTCTTTGCTCTAACTGACGAAAAATTCAAGAAGCTCAAGAATGACATCTCACTGGAAATTCAGAACGGCACTTTTGGCCAAGATTCGTCCCCTTTGCTGCGTTCATTGGAACAGTTAGATATTCTTCAGGATGATAATGCTTCAATTTTGTTTCACATGGAGGATGACATACAGGACCAATTCGTTTCACGACATCCAAATGAGAAATTACTCCATGGCTTCTATGTGTGTATAGCACAGCAGCTCCATAAGATCAAACAGAATATAATTCCCTCTCTCCTAGATAATGCATTTCAATGGGATCCGCAATGGGAAATTGGTCTGAGATATGGTGCTTTTGCGAGTACAATGTATGCAGATGGAACAACAAAAAATGATAACGCATGTATCACGAGAGTTTTTTGGGATTTTTGGCGTCCCGGTATGAGCAATCAGAAATAAGTCTCCAGGTACTGTTTCTAATAACATAACTTAAAACTAGACTTTAGATATCATTCCCAGGTTTAATTTGATATTGTTTCTAGAAGTCCCATACCTTGCCCGTAATTGCAGTGGTTCTTGTGGAATGGATTCTCGGACAAACTAAATGTCAAAATAATCGCAGTGGCATTGGTTGAGGATTCTGATGTATCTATATGGATTGAATTGATTTCATAAAGTAGAGATAGAGTTTATTTATTTATTTTAAATTTAAAAAAAAAGGCTTCTGATTTTATATTAATAAAAACAGAATACATTTTACATAGTTTTTCAATTTGTCTGTAATCAATTTTTTTCATAATTACAATACTTTTTGTTACTACTATTTCTTATGAATCTTACCAGCATTTCATCTAGTCCAAAAATACAAAACTATCTTTCTAGTAACAATATGACACGAGTGATTTGCTCAATCAATTGTTGTAATTCCTGACATTATCCAAAAAAAACTACAGACCATCATACCTCCAAGCTCTAAGAAAAGTTTATGCTGTCAGCATCCATCATACCTCCAAGCTCTAAGAAAAGTTTACGCTGTCAGCATTTGTCATGACTCATTGTTTATAATCAGAAAATAAAAACTTAGGAGGTGATTTGCTCAATCAATTGCTGTAATTCCTTACATTATCCAAAAAATACTACAGACCATCATACCTCCAAGCTCTAAGAAAAGTTTATGTTTTCAGCATCCATCATACCTCCAAGCTCTAAGAAAAGTTTATGCTGTCAGCATTTGTCATGACTCATTGTTCATAATCAGAAAATAAAAATTTAGGAGGTTCTTTATCAATACTTCCCTGTAAATGTGATCAAAATTGATATGATGATATGTGATTACTAATGTCCTAAAGTGTTTCATCCAATTGGTTAATATGGGAGAATTGAAATGTTATACCCTTTCACTCAGTCTAGTATTCCCTTTGCAATTATATGTGCTTTATGATTTGTGACTCCCCCTTCACACCAGAAGTGAGAATTTACCCGGTTATATAACTATGTAGGCTCCACATCCACATTTTCTTTGGAGCATGCACCAACTAAAAACCTTACATGACAACATTGTCAAGAGGAAAATTTGAGTTCCATAGAGACCGGATTGGGGTATATGATAATCCCTTTCTTATTGAGAGGGAGTGTTGAAAACGTAACAAGAAAATCTTGATTTGATTTTCCGGAACATTGTAATTCCACATCACAAGACAACTTCAATGATTTAACTAAGTTAGTTTCACTTATTTATCTCAATAAGGGCATAACTTGAGTTGATAAATCAACCATAATTAACTCATGCATGCATGAAATTCGAGTTACCCACTTGAGATTGGATTTCAAGAGAAGTTTATTATCAGTTGTATAATTATCTAAGTTGTACAAGTGGTGCATGCAGTGAGAGAAGGACAATATGGATTGAGCAGTATTTCCCTAATTAATAAGGAGCTAATTCTTTGAGAAAAAAGGCAAGGAAATAGGAGCTTGGTTCTTGTGAGACAAGGATATAGATTATACTTGTGCAGAGATTGCTTAGGCTTGAGCAAATATTGTATTTCTTCTCTATTTTTTTACTAATCCACTACAAATAGGAAGGGTTTTTGAGCAATTTATTTCCCCTAGATATATCCTCGTGTATGTGTATTGATTCATGTAGCATGTTTTTGATATTGCTTCTCAATCGTGAATTTCTTTCTGCATATTAGTAAAATAAATTTGAGTCTTAATGTTTTAGAACATTACGTGAGAAATATTGAATCTACAATTAATTTCTACACATTGTACTAGATTTATTTATGTCATGAGGAAGTGCAATTTGGATTTGAGATGTCTCAATGTATATATTGACTAGTCCACCAGTCAATGCCAATTGTGGCTTTCTAAAACACTACCCAAGTTTCAATATTTGCAAAAATGGTAATCTTAGTAATATTAGTCTTTCTTCCAATTCATAGAGTTCTTTCACTATGGATATTTGTTTATTCCTCCTAATCTGCTATGGAAGTGAAAATTTGATAGTTTTATTATTGTCTATTTTTTTTTTGTATTTTTTGCATATACACTTATTTTTTGACACATTGGTCAATTGTTTTTCTATGAAATATTTTTTAAACCAATTTTGATTGCATATTGCAAAATCATAAATAGGAAAATCTTGTATTTTAAAAAATATTGTTATTCAACCATTGTTTTGCATGTATAATCAAACATTTGTAATGATTCCTTACATTTATTTGAAAATATCGTATTTTGTCTCGATTTGGTCACTTTGATGGTTTTCTAATTAGACTTGTTTTGACAACGTGATTATTTATTATATGTTTTTTGAGTTGATGCAATGAAAAACGTGATCTCTTGTTTACATTGATAGGCCATGTATTAAGTTCCATGGTATATTTATCTATGTTGATGTTTTTTAAGTTATTCACATTATGCACATTATGTTTTTAATAGGGTTCTTCATTATATTGATTTTCCTTAGCTGTTTTAATATCACATAAAATGTTTTTCCTCTTTATGATTCTTTCAAAGCTTCGAAATGCAAATGATTAATATCCATATGAAAATTTTATCACTTTCATGGCGCTATAACTAGCTTTGTTTTGACAATGTACTCGTTTATTATATATTTTTTGAGTTGATGCAATGATAAATGTGATATGTTGTTTGCATTCATAAGATTTGTATTAAGTTCTATGATATCTCCATATATGCTCATGTTTTTAAAGCCATTCACATTATCCCCATTATGCTTTTAATAATATTCTTCTATATATTGTTCTTCGTTAAATTCTTCAATACCACGTAATTTTTTTTTCTCTTGTACTATTTCATTGAGAGGTTCATAATACAAATGACTTATATTCATTCGAAATTGCATAATATGAAATACCGTTGTGTCTTCCTTGAATAAGAAAAATTAAACTACAATAGTCAACTTATTAACATACCAAATGTATGTAGTTATATTCAATATATATTATATCCAATCCTAAAAAAAAAGGCCACCATCTATCTTTCCTTTTTCATATGGTATTTCCAATTGTATAAAATATCCTTGTCAATCTACTATTCCAAGGAATGCATAATTTCATTTTTGTTCATGTATTTTTCTATGTAGTTTAATGCAAACTAATCATAATGCAAGATTTTGTTGCAAAAAAATTGTTCAATTATGTGTCATAAACAACAAACATCATATCCATTCTGCGTCAATTGACATATTGTTTCAAAACAACTTTCACTATAAATGCTCCTTAACCCGGAAAATCACTCAAACCTATGTATCCTCATGATTTCCTCTATTTTCATCCATTTATGTTATGTTTCTTCATACTTTGTTATATTCATCATATGATCAAGATCAATTCTTATTAAACAATGTTTCTTGTAAAGAAGTGGTTCAAAATGTCCAGCAATTGGATTTTCATCACAAAACAATATGTTGTAACTTTCTTAGCATAAATTTAAATCAAAATGCAAATAAATTTTCATTCTCGTCTTTGACCAAAGTCTTATCAAAATTTTTAGCCAATTCAATAATCAATGTATCCAAAATATGTCCCCCCATAGTCCTTGTTCTTTCGTAATCATAGAAGTTGAAATTGATTTTGTCATCCTTTCCAAATAAACATTTGCGATATTTATACCATGCATCTCTATCAATGCATATATGTTCAATTCATATTGATAAGATAATACTTCTTTAGTGTTCTATCCTTTTAAACAATTTTTGAAATGTTCTATTTTTCCTTCTCATAATTGTATTGACGTATATCTAAAATGCAATAGCATCATATACTAAATATTATACCTTATATGCAAAATTGTTTAAATGAAATAGATTATAATGGCTTATAATTTCATTCATACACTCTTTTTATAGTAAAAAAATGCTTCCCCATTGATGCCTTAGCAATCACGCTTCAAACATGTTCTAAATTTACTATGAGTTATTGCTCCATGATAAGCACAACATAAAGAACATTAAGGTAAAATGAAAAAAATGATATAGCTATACACGATATAACCATAAGATAACAAAGAATATACACATAAATTACATATGCAAATATCTATATCGATGATGAAAAGAAACTTAGAAAATAGTACTATTTTGTAACAACCATATTTGGAAGTTAATTGTAACAAACTAAGCCATGGATCTAGTCAACCCCACTTACTCTTATGTATACTATGGAAACACTCTAAAGAATCACATTAATAACAAAGGAACCACAATGTACCTGATAAATATTTGTAGAATTTGTCCCTGTCTTCAAAAACAAATTTCGTGCTTATTTGTTACACTAAAAACAAAGCGCATAACACTTAGCACATTTTTTTTTATTGCTCATTCTAACAAATATAAAAACAATAACATAACAAAGCACATAGAAAATCACTTTGGAGAAAACCATTCGTAATAAGCTTCCTCAAGAACTAATAAAGTATGTGTTGGAAACATGCATGTCAATAAATGAATGATCAGCACTTGGAAAATGCTATTATGGACACATTGCTTTTTAAAATTTGCTTAGGTTATCTATGCTAATTTGGATTTATGTTCATTCATAAATATAGTCAGATGTTGTAACAATCATTCATAGTTGTTGATACACTATATAAACTGTGGAGCTGCGAAGGAAGAAAGCTTCATAAAACTTAGATTTCTTTGAGCATTTGTGAATTGAACACTTATTGTCCAATATTAAATGACATGTGTTTTGAATAATTATGAGAAATAAGTGTTCTATGGAAGAATGATTGTGTGGAATAACTAACATAATATTTCTCCCACAATGTTAAGCACTTCAACATGCATTCTCCCTCTGCATAGTTATTCCCCACACTTCCCTTCCACACGATACTACATTCAGAAATTGTATTGTTCCCAATTTTTAAACGATCAAAGCCGTCAAACATAGTTTTTAAAACCGCACATTAGATAATCGCAAAGAAAAAATACCATAGCTCCTTTGCATCTCGATATCGTATAAAATGAGCCGACCCTTATTTTGCACTTGTTGTACACCCCAACGAAGGGAAATGAGAATAGAGCCATCTTTATTACTTTCCTTATGTTCAATTCGTAGTTTCTTTTACTTTGAAAGTTTGTAACATGTTATGTGTATTAATATTTTAAATTTATGGGAAGTGTAGACATACAAAACAAGCTTTCATTTTCCTTCGTATACACCTCCAAAAACAAAGCCACCAAACATAGTTTTGAGAACTAGACATCACACCACTCACAAAGCAATTTCACGAGAGCTTTTTTGCATTCTAATATCAAATCAAACAAGCCCACGTCAACATAGTAGTACACACAATTTCTATAAATTTTGAAAGATGTTTTATGTTCTAATCGTTTAAAGTATGTGGAGTGTGGAGGTGCAGAAGAAGCTTTCATTGTGCTTCCTTTGTACTTGCGCACAACCATTGCGGATAAAATTTTATATTTTTTGTTTTGCATACCAATTCTCTCACATAACACTTCTTCCTTGCACACATTCACCCACACCTATTTCACATCTGATATACACCTAACCCAAAATTTTAATGCCCCAAATTTTTGCAGTTATTTGACTATCAAGTTTGAAAGATGTTATATGTTTTAATTGTTTAAATTTATGCAGAGTACGAAGATGCAAAAAAATATTTCATTGCACTTATTTCACACCTCCACACTTAGAGCCATTGAACATAGTTTTAAGAACCAGACATTGGACCAAACTAAAAATTACATGCCCCAAAATTTAATAAGCCCTGGAACCCTTAAGCGAAAGGAAATGAGAGCATAGAAAAATTTTATTATTTTCATTATCTAAGGTTTGTAGTCATTTTGACTAATGGTGATTCTGTCGATGAATATTGTGACACTGACATTGACACTGTTATGCTATTGTGCTACCCAATGATTCCAAAAATGATGCGTAGGCCCCTTATGTAGGCAAGGGTTGGGGGGAGAAGACGTTGATTGAATCTCCATAAATATTATACATTGTGTGGAGTGAAAAGGTGTGGATGAATAAATGAGGGAGTGGGGCAAGGGGTTGGACAAATATTCCTCCACACCTTCACACTCTACACAATGTATCAACATTTCCTATAGTTGGTGATAATTATTTTCACTCAATATTCACTGATGAACTCAAAGAAAAGTTGACTATAATCATTCATAACTAATGCCAGACATGCCCGACTGTATGAATGTAAATGCAGAAAGATTTCAATTAAGACTTCCTGGTGCCATCCCCATATTTTATGATGCGAAACAATTTATTCTTTCATGGACGTAGAGTGAATATCGTTAGAAGAAAATGGTAAAAAATGTGACTAGATGAGACGTCATACTTCAAATTTTGAAAATATAGCAATAGATAGGCGACCTGCATAACAATTTTATTACCTAGAAACAAAATCAGAAGGAAACAACTTACCCATCAATATTGATCAAGGGAATGAGCATCACGAAATATGCAACAATAACTATAGATATACATGTAATCCAAAATTTTCATGCCCCAAAATTTTGCAGTTATTTTTGCTACAATGTTTGAAAGAGGTTATACATTTTTAGTTATACAAAGTGTGGAGGTGCAGAATAAGCTTTCATTGTGCCTCGACACTTATAGCTACCCGAAATATGTTATATGTTCTAATTGTTTAAAGATATGCGAGGTGTTGAGGCATGGAAGAAGCTTTCATTTTGCTTCTTCCATACATGTGCACAACCACACCTCTGCACTCAAAGCCAATCAAAAATTAATTATTAATCATATTTTATCGCTCACCCTTATTTCGAAAGAACTATGTAGGAGTTAAATTTATGCAAAGGTATGAACATTGTGGATACATTTTTCTATTGTTTGTTTCACATACCCATTCTCCCAAACAACCTTCTTCCTCACACACATTCACCCACCCTTATTTCGCACTTGATATACACAACCCAAACTTTTCATGCCCCAAAATTTTTGTAGTTATTTTAACTATAAAGTTTGAAAGATGTTATATGTTTTAATTTTTTAAATTTATCCAGAATATGGAGATGTGGAAAAAGGTTTCATTTTGCTTATTTTTCATGTCCACACTCAGATCCATCATGGAGCCATCAAACATAGTTATGAGAATCGAACATCGAAGAACCAAACCAAAAATTACTTGCCACAAAATTCAACAAGCCTTTGAACCCCTAAGCAAAGGGAAACGAGAGCAGAGCTATATTTTATTATTTTTCATTATCAAAGCTTTGTGGTTATTTTTATTAATGGTAATTCCATTGGTGAGTGCTATAACACTGACACTGACACTCTTATGTTATTTCTCTACCCAATGATTCCAAAACATATTTGGTTCCAGGCACCTTACATAGACGAGATTGGTGGGGGGTAGAATACACTAATCAAATCTCCATAAAGTTGATATATTGCACATAGTGCGAAGGTGAAATGAATAAATGAGAGAGTCGGGTGGGGGGGCGAACAAATATTCCTCCACACTTTTTCACTCCGCACAATGTATCAAGATTTCTTGTTTCTTGCAATAATTATTTTCACTCAGTATTTGATCATGAACTCAAAATAAATTTGACCGCAATCATTCAGAACTGGTGATGAGATGTGCCTGACTGTTTGAATGCAAATGAAAAAAGGTTGCAATTAAGACTTCCCAACATTATCCCCATATATTACTACATTAAATCCATTGTTCTATGGTGGATATAGGGTGAAGATCATTAGGAGAAAATAGTAAAAAAATGTTACCAGACAAGACACAAAATTTGTAATTTTAAAAATCTAACAATAGATGAGCCATCAACATAACAATTTTCTGACCTGGAAATGAAATCAAAAGGAAAAAAATTAACTATTAGTATTGATGAAGGGAATGAGGATCACCAAATATGCAATGAAAACTAAAGATATACACATAACCCAAAATTTTCATGCACCAAATTTTTGTGGTTCTTTTCTCTATAAAGTTTGAAATATGTTTTATGTTTTAATAATTTCAAAGTATGTAGAGTGCGAAGGTGTAGAAGAAAATTTCATTTTTTGTCCACACTTAGAGCCACATGCAAAGAAATTTTCCTAAAGCTCATTTCCATCTTGATAAAAAATAAAATTCACCCATGTCAACACATTAGTGTGTTGTAATTTTTCTAACTAAGAAATATGGTGAATATCAAAAGCATGCACTAAACTACAACAAGTAAATTCACACATGCAAGCACAATTTACACAAGCAAAGTATAAATTAGTGAATCATAGAATAACAACCATAACACTCATTCATTTTATTGAAGTTCAAGCTGGAAATGAGTGCAATGAAATGAAATGATAGAACATCGGATTGCTACTACAAGCATGCATGATCCAGGTGGATATCGGTGGCCTCCCACCTATTCCATTTGGACCCGCAGCATCAATTCTTTCAGTTTTTCAGCTTCAGCACAGCTTACTATTTATAGCAAGTTTTCGGGTCCTGCACACCCGGAGCCGTTTTGGGACATTAATAATCTAGGTGGATATTGGTGGCCACCCATCGAGTCCATTTGAACCCCCACCATCAGTTATTTTAGTTTGTAAGTTTCGGCACAACTTACTATTTTTAGCAGTTTTTCTGGTCTTAAACTTCCGAAGCCGTTTTGAGGCCCTAAACAACGTTTTTTGGGAAAACGGAGAGCAACATGTGTCCATGGACTGATGTTTCTCATTCAAAAGTTGTACTCCTCAGACAGATCTTTCTAACGAGCTATTGAGCGCGTCAAACGGAGATCGGATGCCAAAGTTACGTCCTCGGGAAGTTGAACCACCAATTTACCCAAACGGGGCCCACAGTTTTGGCGCTTCATCTCCTATGGTTAGGGTTTTGGACGTTTCGGATTCTACATTGTTTCTAAACAATAAATAGGCCCTCGAGCCTCATTGTAACACAGTTCAGGGGGTTGGGAGCTGATACATCTCTTCTCAGAGATAAGCGCTACCAGTGCCCTAGCTCACCACATCTCCATCATGTCTACATTGTAACACAGTTCAAGGGCTGGTAGCTGCCACATCTCTTCTCAGGGATACGCTGGCAGTACCATAGCTCTTTTATTTCCATTATGTCTGTAATAGGCCTGTGAGCCTCAATGTAACACAGTTTAGAGGCCTACGTACGCTACATCTCTTCTTAGAGATACGCTACCAGCGCCCTAGCTTATTTCCATTATGTTTGTAAGCTTATTGCAGTCATTCTTTTATTAATAAAATGAAGCATTATTTCCGCTGCATCTCTGTAACTATGGTTATATCTGTATTCTGTTGCGTTCCTGCATAAAATCCGGATCAGTGGTTTCAGAGCGGGTCTGCTCTTTCTCTGTTTTTCTCTTCATGTCCCCAACGCGGCCACGGTATAAGGAGTTCAACCTCGCAAACCCGACGACCCCCCATGGCAGAAGGAAAGAAAGACGAGGGAACAGGAGATCCTATAAAAATCTTGCTCGAGGATGCCCTCGAGAAACAGAGGAACGTGATGATGGACAATTTTTTTTTTCAGATCCTTCAATGGCTACCCACTGGTGGCACATCTAAATCCAACACCAAGTTCAGCAAAATTCCCCCCCATGGAGGAACTTAACGCAATGGGAGACCATTGCTTCCTAAGGGAGGGAGGGAATGATCAGTGGATCTGTGGCCTCCATTGATTGATGCAGTTTGTAAGTTTCGGCACAACTTACTATTTTTAGCAGTTTTTCGGGTCTTAAACTTCCGAAGCCGTTTTGAGGCCCTAAACGACGTTTTTTGGGAAAACGGAGAGCAACATGGGTCCATGGACCATGTTACTCATTCAAAAGTTGTACTCCTTGGACAGATCTTTCTAACGAGCTATTAAGCGCGTCAAACGGAGATCGGATGCCAAAGTTACGTCCCCGGGAAGTTGAACCACCAATTTACCCAAACGGGGCCCACAGTTTTGGCGCTTTATCTCCTACGGTTAGGGTTTTGGACGTTTCGGATTCTACATTGTTTCTCATTTTGGTTGATGAGCTCATGGGCAGCAGCTCTCTTCTCAGGAGTCTGTTACCTTGTTGCAGCTCATCTATTTCTATTATGTCTGTAATAGGCCTGTGAGCCTCAATGTAACATAGTTTAGAGGCCTGCGTACGCTACATCTCTTCTCAGAGATACGCTACCAGCGCCCTAGCTTATTTCCATTATGTTTGTAAGCTTATTGCAGTCATTCTTTTATTAATAAAATGAAGCATTATTTCCGCTGCATCTCTGTATCTATGGTTATATCTGTATTCTGTTGCGTTCCTGCATAAAATCCAGATCAATGCAACACCCAAGTGAGAAACTAAGTAAAAATCTCCATCTGAAATAGCTCAATCTATCTAAATGCACTACCCAAAAAATTCCGTTGCTACAATTTCTGGAGGAAAATTGTGATATTGACCCTTAAAACTACTCTAAAAATTATGAAAAATTAGTGAGAGGCTCCTCATACCCCAACCAACAAAACCCAAAATCTATTGGGTTAATTTCAACTGAATCGAAATGCTTAAAGTAGTGTGAAATTTCTTGCTAATGGGTTTTGTGCCCAGCCAAAAATCTCTACTACAAAATAACTCCAATTTTCTCCCACTGAGATGCTAGAAATTCCTCTATAAAATTCCTCATAAAATAAATGTGAAATCCCAGCCTAAACCATACAAAAAATCTCCACTTCAAACCCATGTGATGTAAAGTTCTGAGAAAACCCCCTTGTAGGCCTTGAAAGAGACAAATTCAGTCCTCTTGGTAGCAATGCTCTCAGCCTAGATAATATCCAACAAAAACTCATTCTCTAATAGGAAAACTCTCTGAAAATTCCCCAGCCCAAAATCCACCAATTACGTACCCTCCTAAGAACCATGAATTTATCTCCTGCGTACTCCTAGAACTCACACCAGCTGAATAATATCTAGTTATTGGCCCTCCAAATTATCAGAAATTATGTCCCAAATTATCTTCTAGAGTGACAGTCAAAGTTCACTGAAGAAGAGATGGAATTCCCACTCAGAAATTCCTTGTGCTAAACAACACCGGTTGGCTTGGCTAAGCAG